>JBBYHK010474958.1:6831-19151 GCA_038382065.1 Adansonia grandidieri | reverse complement strand
ATGCTAGATGATTTCTTCGTTTAAAGGTGATATACATCAATTCATGAGATAAGTTAATTAATTTATAAATAAAATTTTACTATTAAATATTATATTAGGAGAAGCAAAAGTCTCCAAACATAAATAATTAGACTTGGAGAATAAATTTTGAATTTCTATAATATGAATTTAAATTTTATTTGTATATAAATAATATATAAATTAATTAAGATTTAATAGAACTATATTTCAAAGATATAAAAACTAACATTTTAAATTGAGCACCTTTCACTTTCCCGTAAATGCTTTACATTTTAATTACCCTAAATTAGGGGAAATGACAAAAGAAAGAAAATTATTAAAATTTTTTTAATTATAAAATAACTTTAATAACCTTAGTATTTTATTTTCTTTAATTTTCAAATATTATTATAATCCATCATTTCTTTAGTTCATTAACAACATTTTTTTGTTTTTCTTTATTTTGTGCTTGGTTTTTAATTTTTTTTATTATTAGTTCACAATTTTTTTTTATTGAAAAGAAGATTAAAAGGAAGGCAAAGAAACAAGTAGAAATGAAGAAATAATACATATACTTATAAGTATAAATAAATTTTATCTTAATAAGAAGTATTTAGGTTTATTTTAATTTTTTTCATTAGAATTAAATTTCAAAAAATTATATTGTAATCTAAAAACAATTCCGACAATATTTTTAATGAATTCATAAATAATATATCTTTTTAATTGAAATTCTTTTTCGTTTTCTAACTTTAAAATATAATTACAACAATTAATTTTATTATTCACATAACAAATTCATTAAACATTGATTTAAAAAAAGTATGGTTAGAATAATATATTATAATATATTCTTTCCTTTCATTTTCATTCCTAAACAAACAAAAGATTTTCATAATCTATACATTTCTTTTCTTATTCATTTTAGCTAATCCAAATAAGGTAACCAAGTATCATTTCCTTTCCTTTAAAATTATTTACTTTCTTTTTCTTTTTCTTTCCATTCCTTTCATTTGCTAACTCCAATCCAAACCTAACCTAAATCTTCCAAACTCAGAATTTCACGACTTTGAATAGCATTGATTTACTTTGAAGTATGGTAATTGAAATTCTGCCTATTCGGATAATCAGTTTGGTTGTATCAATAAACGACATGCATGGTTGCATCAATTTCATAACCAGAGCCCCTTTTATTAGTTTGGCTGAAATGAGTTGATGAGTTAAGCTGCAATCGGTACTTAAAAACATCAATTAAAAATTATTTATGATAAATTTTAACCAATGTTATTAGGTATTAATTAAGATGATATTTATCTATAATATATATAAGTATGAATGTAAATAGTTATAGATATTTACTATATTTTAAAATTACTACTATAAATTTTTTTATTATTAATAAGATTTATGTAATTTATAAGTAAGAATTTTAATTTTATAAAGTCTTTCAATAAATATATTTATTTAATTATAAATAAGAAGTTAAATTTGGCATTAAATTATTTTATTTTAGAGTTTTAGTTCTTCATTAACCTTAAATGTAAATGAATTCATTTGATTAAAACAAATTTATATTTATATTTATATTGTTTTTCTAATTTACATAAATTTTAATTTTATGTTAAAATTAAAATTAATAAATTTATAAATTTGAAAATTGAATAAATTTTTCATGTTAATAAACTTTATATTAAAAACTAAAATTACTTATTTTAAAATAAATAAAACAACACATTCATATATGACATACATAATAAAAAAAATACTAGTAGAAAGAAAAATCTCAGAAAAGTGTAATTATCGCATTATTTTCTTAGATTCACTAAAATTAATGTATTAAATATAAAAAAATTCTTGAAATAATTATTAAATAATCCTTAATTTGTGTCTATAGGTACCCGTTAGGTGAAATCATTAATTATTTATTATTTTTTTATATTTAATAAATTATTCAATTTAAGAAAGAGTAATGCATTAATTACATTTATATATATTAGTCATCATGTCACATGCGTTGCATGTGATATTAAGTGTTAATTATCTTTGAAAACATTAATTTATTTTCATGGTATAAAGTTAAAACCTAACACCAATTTTGTAGGATAAAAAGTAAAAACTATATTAAGTTGTATTAAGATTGACAATTTCAATTTTTCAAGAAGTTGGTGAAGTTATTTATAGAAATAGATTAAAACTATAATGGGGTTATAAGCTGATCATAAAAAATAATAAATACTTTGAAAATAATCTATCATTCATTAATAATACAAATGTTCAATAATTTTTAATTGAAATTAGGGTGCAAGAATATTATAAGCTAAAATGCAATACACTAAAATATGTTAAACAAAAAATCGCAATATCTATTTATATAAAAATAAAAAATTGTAATTAAAAGGAAATAATACAAGAATATGAGTTAAAAATTTGTGACAAAACCTTTGAAAATAAGAAAAAATCACAAATCATTTTTAGTAATTTCACCAAAGCTATGATTTAAATCAGTGAAAAAGTATTACCTGGCTAACCAAATGAAAAAAAAAATCTGCAATTATTCATTCTCAAAAAATCAAAGCTTTTAAACTTTTTCTATAGCTTATGTGATGAATAGACTAAAATCAAAAGTTATCATAATATTTATAATTGCATAAGATTTAGTTACTTAGTAAACCATAACTTTACAATTGTTGTTAATAAAATTTAACTGCTTAAGAGTTTTACTTAAAATTAATTGTTAAAACTATTATTTAAAATATTCAAGAAATTGTTTTTCTAAAAAGATTATCATGGTATTGAAATTTTGCATGATAAATTTTATTAATATTTATAATCCAAAATCATAAATAAAAGTGAAGTAAATTTTAAATATATTTATTTATAAAATTTTATATATTAAATATAAAGTGATACATTATATAAAAAATTAACATGCGCATGCACATTTAAAATTAGATTAAAATACAATTTTTTCTTTTTTAATTTTTCAAGTTAGTGAAAACTTATAACTTTAAAGATAAATAATTCAATATCAGTTTTAACTCTTTTTCTTTCTTATCAAATAAATTCATTTAACCAAAGTCTTTCAATAAATCTTATTAATAATAAAAATATTTAAAATGACAAAATCTAATATATATATATATATATAATATATAACAAGGTACAAGGATACAAGATAATGTATTGCTAATGTGGACGTTTTTTTCTTATTGACATGTAGGATAAGTTTAAATAAATAATATCTTAGCAATTTATTCTCAAAATTTAAATTTTAAGAAAATTATTTACAAAAAAAATTAAATTTTTATACTTAACACATCTTATCTATTCACACTTATAAAAAATTCTTATCTCTTACTTAAATTTCAAATTAAATTAAAAAACTTTAATTCTAATTTTTAAAAGAATTTTCCATCTTTATTATCCAATAATTTACTAATTATCGATTTAAATAATTAAATTTTAAGATTCAAAATCCAAATCATAACTAATCTTTTCTATATAAACAATTACTTCTAAAACCAAAAAGATCTATTGTATTAGTTTTACTTAGTTTGATTGCTTTGGTCTTTGCTATAGTTTTTGCTAGAAATATATCAAACCCATTACTCACAAGTAGTTCCCAACTTTTACCACTAGCCTTCCACAATCAAAGGCATTGCGTTCATTTCTATGCTGGATCAAAATTTTTGTCAATAATAGTGATAAAGAAATAGTGAATTAGACTAAGCAAAAATTGTAGTCCATTGATCAAAGTGAAATGTTTTTTTTAACTATTACATTGTCGATGATACTATTGGTTTTAATTTTTATGGATCACAGTAAAAGTATTATCAAAGAAATAAAAGTGCAATAGTGAGTGGAAGTATGAAGTTGAGCCTATAAAAGGCTAGACACTTGGGGATTTAGATTTCTTCATTGCTTTTGGTTTGCAACAAATAAGTTATGACTTAGAGAATGGAAGTAGCTCTCTAACTTTTCCTACCTTCAATAGACCAGTAATAATTAATACTTAATACATATGAACAAGTTGTTCTTGCATGTTAAATGACCAATATTTGAAGTGACAATGCTCCTTTATAATGTTTTATGGATTAACAAAGCATTATCCCTTTCATCGTCATTTGATAAGATTATGTAGTGGATTTTGATATTAATTTTGCTTTTTTTTCCTTGATAATTTACGATTGAAATCATACATTTTTTTTAATTCATAAAATATGAAAAGAAATAGAAATGAAACAAATTATATGTGATTGATTTGTATGCTACAATATCATCTCAAAGATCAAATAACAATATTTGTATCTTGACATTTCTTATTGCATGACTATATATACAAAAATAAAAAAGCATATTCATATTTTTTTCTTTTTTTTGGTACATTGCCAAAAAAAATGGAATAAAATTAGCATATTTATATATTTATATATTTTTTCTTTAATTATAATATAAAAATTAGCTAAAATAAAATGGAAATAATTAATTTAAAATTATGAATAAATAAATAATAACAAATTATTTGTTATGGAATTTATCCAAATTATAAACTATTTGTTATAAAATTTTGATAAGATAAACATACCAACTACATCAAAATTTTAAACTTTAAAATTATTTGTTACAAAATTTTGATAAGATTAACACATCAAACCTATCAAACTTTTAAACTATAATTCAAAGGAAATAACAATTTAAAATTTAAAACTTTTAAGAATTGCAATCAAATCAATATAGATAATTTTTTTAAATTTAAAAAAATATTAAATATGATTATTATCTTTATATATTAGATATTATTTTTTAATTTAAAATTTTCAGCAAAAAATTATCAAGGTAAATTTTTTTTGTGTAATCTTTTGATTTTGGATGTTTTAACTTCAAACATACATATATCATTTATTAATTATATTCTTTCTAAACTCAAAAGATAATGAATTTTTTTAGCTAATTGAGATATTTAATATATATATTAATCATCTTTAAAAAAAATTGAATTCTAATTCTTCTAATTCTTTTTTAAAATTATTAGTGCACTTTCAAATTCAAATAGTTATTTAGAAATGAATCATCTAATGAGAAAAAAGATTTGAAATAAGCATAGATAAAGAATTTAATTTTGAAAAGGGAAAATCAAGTGCTAACAATATAATATTTAAATTATATTACTTCACAAATATTTTTTATATTATTCTAAATTTAATATCAAAATCTATCAAAAATTAAAAAATTTAATTAAGAATATTATAATTACAATTCGTAATTTTTGAATTCAAGTATAGTTTATATATTAATTTTTATTGAGTTAAATAAAATTTCAAAATTAAAAATAAAGAGTTCATAAAGCAATAGAATTGCCTCCAAGCCAATGTTGTTTCATTAGTTATGATTAGAAATAGCAAAAGATGAGTGTTTTTTTTTTTTAATTTTATTTGGGCATTTACTTTTATTAACTATGATAGAAATTGATGAAGTTAAAAAAAAAAAAAAAGAGAAAGCCACCAAGTACATTTCTATATATATCACTTTCAAAAATGGTTTATAGAGAAATTAAAAGTTAAGGAAAAGAAGATAAAATTTTAATTTTAATTTAATAAAATTTTATTGTTTTTGCTTTGCGATATTATGAAATACTAAAATTTGGCATTTACGATGTGAGTGTTATTTTTAAAAAATATAAATAAGTTACAATGTAATTTTTTTAGGAATATAAGATGGGATTTAGTTTTTTTTATATCGAAGTGCAATAATTTTCTTCAAAAAATATTAAAAATTATAAAAAATCCTTAATTTTATATTCATGGTTAATAATTTATTTTATTTTTTCATAATTTATCACATGAGTTAATGTCTTTTAAATCATACGCCAAATTCAGTCAGAAATATTATAGTTTTATAGATTTAAAACTTAAATGATAGTTAATTCTAAATAATGACAATTATTAACTAAAAACATGTGTAATACAAGCTTGGTCTTGCATATGTATGACAAAAGATGATAAAAAGACACTAATCAAAATGGAATTACCATTAACAAGTGATCATTAATAATTAACTATATCATTGTAAATAATTAAAAATAAATAAATTTAGATCCTTTGAACCAATAATCATTTTCAGTTTCAAACTTTTAAAAAAATCCCAATTTTTCACTATATCTATTGCAATGCTTGTGTAGTTTATCTTTTAAAAGGGCTATAAAAATTTTCATTTAAATTGAAATAGATAAGAAGATATGGATAGAAGACAATATTTAATAACTAAGTAATTAATTTTTAAGTAGAAAAATGTGCTCAATAAAAAAAATTTAAATGATTGATACTTTAATTATAAATATGCAAAAAAATATTTTTTTCTAAATTTAGAATCACATATTAGTCTTATCTTTTTCTATCTTGAAATGCTTTTGTTATTAGTTTCATTTTTTAAATTCAAAAAAGAAATATAATTGTTATCCTATAAATAACATGAGCTACATCATTCTTCGAATAGTTAACTTTCTTTTAAGATGTATATTGCTTTTGTGATTTATTTATTTATATGATTTTAATTTTACATTATTTTTGTTTAATTTATTTTGTTTGTCATAGATTCACACACATCTAAAGTTCTATTTTTTTCATATTTTAATCAAGACAATAATATCTTAAAAAATATGTCAATATTTTTATTATTTAATTGAACATTGAACACTATATTTTTATGTTTTTAATCTAAAAAAAAAATGTCATATATGTTCTTTTTGGGACATATCTAATATCTTTTATGTTTCAATTTTTCTTTTAATTTTGATCACGATGATAATATTATATTTTAAGTTTCTTATGATGCATTATATTATATATTTTATATATTAAAAATTTTAAAAATTCAGATACAATAATAAGAAAATACAAATTTGTAAATATATTAACACATTTAAATAAGTCTATTGATCCACACATGGCATGGGTTATCTGATTTGTAACTATATATTAACACATTATGCCTCGATGTTCCCAAATATTAAATAACATATAATAAGTTTATTCAATCAATTATTTAATTTTCAAAATTTTTAATAATCAAAAAAATTATCTAAATGTTGTAACATATGCATATGTATATATATGATTTCATCCTAATTTGAAGCATACAAAAATATTTTGACCCATTTTTATCAAAAATAGATTAAAATATATATTTAATCTGAATATAAACGTATAAATTTAAATAAATAAAATTAATCCATGCATCGCACAGGTAGCAAACTAGTTAGTAATATAATTGACAACATTGTGCATTTTGGTCAGCTAAAAAAATTCTTTACATTTTTGTTTTCATATATTTTACACTTGATATTACATGTTAATTATCTTATATTTGTAAAAATAATATTATATTAAATAAGAAGAAGATCATGCAAGCAAAATATCATATTACATAAAAATATGTTAAATAAAAATTGCTATATCTATTTATATAAAAATAAAAAATCCAAATTAAAAGAAATATCATTAGAATATTAGTTAAAAATTATAATAAAACCTTTAGAAAAAGAAAAAAAATCACAAAACTATTATGCGTAACTTGACCAAAAATATAATTTAAGTCCATAAAAAACTATTACTTTGCTGGTCAAAAGAACAAAGTTTAAGCCGTTATCCATTCTAAAAAAATTAGAGCTCCTAAACTTTTTACATGGTTAGGTGATAAATAAATTAAAATAAAAACTTATCATAATATTTATAATTGACATGTTGTAAACTCTAATTTCATAATTTTTGTTTCATGAGACTTAACTAATTAAGACTTTTATTTTTAATTAACTATTAAAAGCGTTATTTTAAATTCTTGTAATTGGTTTTTTTTTAAAAAATTATCTTGATATTGAAATTTACAATGATAATTTATATTAATATTTATAACATAAAATCATAAATAAGAATAAAATAAATCTTATTACTACTTATAATATATATATATAGAACATAAAGTTACATGTTATATAAATAATTAAATTTGCATTAACATTAAAATTAAATTTATATAACTTTTTCTTTTTTACTTTTGTTAGGTTAATGAAAAATTATAACTTTGAAGAAAAATTAATTCATTGTAAATTTTAACTCTTTTTATTTATTATGAAATAAATTTTAGTTAGACAATTTCCCAATAAAATTAGAATTCTTATTTAAAAATGTGGTAAATCGTATTATTCGATAAATTTATTTAACAAAATTTTTAATTTAATTAGAATTTTTATTTATAAATATGATAAATCTTATTAATAGCAAAAGGATATTTAAAATGATAAAATTAGTAATATAATGAACAACAATGGGTGTTTTAATTAGTTCGAAACATTCCCTACATACGTGCTTTTATATATACGCACACTATAGACTAGTAATTTGTTGTCATGTTATATATGAATACTTGCTGTTTTATTTATTTTAAAAGTATATCATTGTTGTCATAATATATTGAGATACTAACTTTAATATATCAGAGTAGACAACACTTCAAATCATCGTCGGCTCCCAATCGGTCAGATGAATTGTTTATCTAAACCTTTCATATTGAAATATGAGAGTGATTGGGTTAAGAAGTCACCATTAATCTATTTTGACTATAGGTGTGATTGGTTACCTATTAAAACTATTCACTAGAGTTATGAAACTCCAAAAGAATGATTTCATGACCTATGTATACCAGAGAATCTATAAAGTTGGGCTCAGGAGTCGGTTACACCACATATAAAAACTTGATCCCTCTCGTGATGCCCAATAATTGATACCAACTAATCACACATACCTAAATTCATTTTTCTTAGTTTCAATCATATGTGTTTAATCATACTCCCCCTTTTATTTATTCTAACAAAATCAAACCAAAATACCACAAAAAAATTTATCCCGAAACTTTTACCAAACTAGATAGAATTTACAACTAATTTGGAGCAAAAATTATTTATAAAATAAAGATTCTATAAAATCACTTGACTCTGAAAATACTCTCTATTGACTATATTTTTATTATTTTTGTTGAATTTGACTTCATTTAAAAGAAATCACAAAAACAGTGCACTTAGACTAAATTGAAGAAATCATAACTGTGAAATCAATATAAAAACCCAACTTTATTTCATTCAACTTGGAAGTTTTAAGGTGAGTCACTAAGGACCTTCTATAGAACACTCTTATACCTATTAACACACTAAACATGACTTTCAGAATCAATTTTGAGGCATCCAAATATCTCAAAATAGTAGACGTCAAATTCGAAAAGAAGCAAAACAATGATATATTTGACCTTTCTACTTTTTGAATTTATTCTAGATTATTTCTATCACATAAAATCACCAAACTATATTTCATAATTTCTAAACTATATTTCTAGATTATTTCTATCACATAAAATCACCAAACTATATTTCATAATTTCTAACTCACTATACTTTAACCTATAAATATTCTAAAAATGCTAGAAAATCATTTGGCTTGCACAAAATTTTTAATTGGACATTACTGTATTGCATAGCATGTTTAACTAGCCTGCCTTTAGGATTTTCTTTTGATTCGTCTAAAATACCCACTGGACGACCATACATTCTTCTACTTTTATCTAAAAATATTTTAAAAAATAATGCACAAAAATGATTATCCTCATCGAAAACAATTTGTAATACTAACCAAGGGCTAAAACAGGGCCATATGAACAACTCAGGTTCTGAGATTTTACTGTATTTGGCTGATCATGAAATCAAATATTTCAATAGCCTATTATGTAGCCAATCAGTGATAATTATGGGGAAAATAGTAAAAAAAAAAATTAATAAGGCATATAACCTAATCAAACTGTATCTTTTCTTTGAGACTACAGTGCTGGATTGCAATAATAGCTTTGACATGACTTATGATTACAAAGTCTTTTGTCACATTTTTAAAACACATTTTTGAACATTCGCATGTCTAGCAACGAGGCCAAATATGCTCTAAAAATGTCATATGTGAGGACACAACAAAGACTTTTAACCAAGATGTAGAAACATGTTTTACCGCATTAGTTATATGCTTCAGAATCATGCAAATGTCTCTGACTTTATTGCTTTTATTTATTACTATTTATTCTTAGCGGTTGAATGGCACACCAATTTCACTCACTTGTGTACTGTAACTAGCAACCAAGTGACACTAAACAACACAACTAAACTCATCTAAACATCCCCTAATGACTCACATAGAACTTGCCACTCATTCAAGCACATTTAAACACTTAAAAATGTTTTTTATTTGCTTCAATTCAGCTTTAATTCAAGTTATTTTATTTAATATCCCCAAGTTACTCATTAAAGAGCTTATTAAACAAAACCAAACTTTGATCCACCTATTGATTAAGTGAACCAAAGCTTGCATTTGGGAGATCTTTTAAGAAAACAAAGTTTTTATATAACCTAAACATCCTAACATGCATTTAATCAAACACATAGAATACCAACCTAGGGTTTTAACAACTAGTCATCCATAAAACATATTATGACCACAAAACTCAACTTAGCCTATTGATTTATACTTATCTATGTATTGATTCTCATCACATAACAATAAAGCACATAAAAACAAGCTTGGATTCAATTCAATCAACATGTTTAATGATCAAATTATGCTTTGAACATTTAAGCTCAATAATTGAACAAGTAAGCTTATAAATTTATTCAATTAAGCATAATTTCAGCTTACTAAAGTTCAACTTGACTTAATTGATCTAAGTTTCACTAATTAAGCATCAATTATGCAAAGCCAACTCAAGCATATCAAGAAATCAAGTAGCTGGACCTAAATGAATATTTTCTAGCTTATTCAAACACTTTAGCTAGTTCAAGAACCAAGAATTTGATCATTTTGCACTAGATTCAATTTCTATTTAATTAGGTTTAGGTTAAATCAACTTAAATTAGCTCAAATTACCAAGATCATGTAAGATTAAATTAATTAAACTTAAGGTTAAGCTCACTTAAGCTAGCTAAACCAAGCTTCATCATTCTCATCATGTTTAAACACCTTATTAAGCTAAAAAATCATCATTTCATCATTTAAACTATAAGATTTCAGCTTAACATCATCAAAACCTAGCTCAACTAAGCTTCAATAATCCTAAGAAACTAAGTTGGCCGAACCTAGATATAAAGGTTTCATTTGTTCGAACAAAGCTTAATCTCTCTAAACATGATATCAAGTTAAATTTCAGCAATTAATCATGTAATCATGCTTAGAATAACAAAAACTCAGGTGAATCATAACCCAAATCAAGATGCAAACATGAAATCATCATCATTCAAAGAGGCAAAACATTACAGATCTAGAATACATCAAATTCAAATCATCATTCAAGCATATAAGTCATGAATCAATCATCAAAACATGCTAATTAACTTAAAATTAAAGAGAAAAGAAAGAGATTTCACCTACTCCAAGCTAGCTTCCCTATTAAAGATGATGAAAGCTTGAGAGAAAAAGAGAACTTTAGATTTTCTATAACTTGCTAAGTGATTAAAAGTTTTGAAATCATGGCCAATCACCCTTATGTATAGGCCTCTAAGTTGGTGATTTAAGCTTTAATCACCCTTGGGTGATCTTAGCCTAATCACTAACCTCCTAACTAATTTTCGAGGAAATTGCATTTTTCCTATTAATGAAAGATGAACAAAATTAGCACATTAATCACATGTTGAACTTAGCCAAAGCTTTATTCTTACACTAGTTTATGTATAATTTTTTATTCCATTCAATTGACCAAGATTTGTTTATGTAAAAGTGCAATTAATTGTTCCTTCCTGCAGTAAAAAAAATTTTCTAATGACTTTTTTTGAAAGATCTAAAATTTCCTATCGCAGACCTTCCAAATTATGCCCTTAGGAATTCTCAACTTTCTAAATTTCTAAAGTCCTTTTATGACCCGATTCGGATTACATATTCTTGACCTAAAGTCCATGTTTAACTTCATTTTACTATAATCATTTTTGAAATTTGAATAGTACTCTTCTAATTTCAAAATCTAACTTTAGGCTAAAAGTTAACTTTTCATAGTTGACTTTTGCCACTTTGTTGATTTTTTATTTAAACTTTTAAAACAAGCCTGCACTCTAGCTTTCTTAAAAGACTCCTAGTAGTTAACTTATGATTTTTTTTCAGATTTGGTTTTGGTTTTTCACCCCTCTAAATCTTGCTAAGTGATTAAAAGTTATGAAATCATGGCCAATCACCCTTATTTATAGGCCTCTAAGTTGGTGATTTAAGCTTTAATCACCCTTGGGTGATCTTAGCCTAATCACTAACCTC
>JBBYHK010474947.1:6171-19152 GCA_038382065.1 Adansonia grandidieri | reverse complement strand
GTTTTGGATTATGGGATTTTATGCAAGAAAGGCTGGGATTAAGTGTTACTCCAATGCATGGATGCCTCCAAAGCCAAAAGAATACTTGAAAAAGCTAAGCATGCTAATGGACACCGAATGGTGAGACAAGGCAAATGATCGAGCTACTATTGATTAACTCTTAAAAAGGATTGCATTAACTATGCTCAAAAGTGTCACAAATGCCAAGTCTACGCTGACAAAATCCATATCCCACCGACACCTCTACTTGTTATGATAGCTCCATGGCCTTTTTTTATTTGGGGCATGGACATGATTGGACCAATTACCCTTAAGGCTTCTAACAGACATCGCTTTATTTTGGTCGGAATTGATTATTTCACCAAGTGGTAGAGGCAAATTTTATGCCAATGTCACCAGATCCATCGTCTACAAATTTGTAAAATGGGACATCATTTCTAGATATAAACTTCTCGAATAGATCATCATGGATAATGCACGTAATCTAAAAAATAAAATAAAGCAAACAGTCTGCTCTTAGTTCAAGATTTGGCATTAAAACTCTATCGCATACTGCTCGAAATAAATGGGGCAGTTGAAGCAGCCAACAAGAATATCAAGAAGATAGTTGAAAAAATGGCTGAGACATACAAAGATTGGCATGAAAAGTTGCCTTTTGCATTACATGCCTATTGCATAGTAGTATGAACTTTCATGGGAGCTACCCCATTCTCTTTGGTCTACATCATAAAGGCTGTCTCAACAATCAAGGTTGAAATCCTTTCACTTAGACTCTTGATGGAATTCCAACTTAAAGAAGCTGAATAGGTTAAAAACCAATATGAGCAACTTAATCTCATTGAAGAAAAAAAATAGAGCCATTTGTTACGGGCAATTGTATAAAAAATGGATGATGAAAGTCCATAACAAAAATGTCTATCCTTGCCAGTTCCTAGAAGGTGACTTGATACTAAAACAAATTCTTTGATCCATAAAAATGCTCGCAAAAAATGCACCCCAAATTAGGAAGGGCTATACATAGTGAAACATGTGTTCTTTGGAGGAGCCCTAATCTTAACCGAGATAGATGGCAACGACCTACCTAACCCTGTGAACTCTAATTCGGTTAAGAAATACTATACCTGAAAGGACTTTATAATAAAAATACAAAAGGGCATCCTATTAGTCCTTCACCTACCAATCTTCAAAACTAAAAATAAGACAACAAAAAAAAAAAAAACAAAACACAAAAACAAAACAAAACAAAAATAAAAAGAAAGAAGAAATAAAAGAAAACCAGCTTAAGTTGAAAACCCGAAAGGGTGGCTCAATCGACCAGGCCCTCTTACCCTATATTCACAACTCTAATCAAGACACCAAATCATAACCTAACCTATCTATTCTATATTGACCAACCCTACCAAACTTGATCCATACTTGTACTAAAAAAATGGAAACTACTTAAGTTTGAGGCCCCTATCCCACCATGGGGCGATCTAAGGAATTCTCTTTATGAGTCAGTCAGCATTAGAAGGATTAATTGCTCATAAGAAATCTCCAAAAGCACTTAGTAGAGAATTAATGTCATCAGCATCAGAGCCAATTAACTAGGAAGACTTATTTTATCTCTTTTGTATTTCAAAATCTTTTATAATCTCATACGTTTGTCATAACTTGTACCTTCTTTCTTTGAATGAAAATACAATTACTTGATTTCTCACTAAATCTTTTCGTAACCCTGTATTCCATGTTGCATCATATTTATCATTTAATTGGTAATGCTTGATAAACAAACAAAACTGATAACAGGATTTCCTAGCATTACTTGGAAAGATAGAACTTTGTGGGAGCTTTTTTTCATGTCTAAAGACTAAAAATGAACTATTGAGGCCATAACCGGTCTCGCTCTTGGACCCTACATCTTGAAAACATGCTCAAAACTTTTTCCTAGTAAGTGATCATAGACCTCATGTACCTTCAAAGGAGGGACAACATTAACATTCAAAGCCTTTGGAAATCTAGAGCAATATTGACAAACCTGAGGTAAAAGGCCATCTTATCAAAGACGAAGAAGGCCAAAACCAACAATTGGATTAGGTTTTTAAAGTCATTACCTTGCATCATCTAGACAAGCACTTGCATCCCCATGCATTATATAGCATTTAACATCCTAAAGGTACCAGCTCTTGTATACATGAGTCAAATTTGTAGAAAACCTAAGGTATAAATTTTTGATTTGAAAAAACCTTGAAAGGCTTCAAATAAGTACCTTTAACCTTACGTGCTAATTGAAAATAACCCAATAAGGGCATCTAAACTCATTTTCTTCTAGTCTTGAAAAAGCAGGATGCCTTTCTTGACCTACCACAAAGCCCACACAAGTTGGTGGCACCTATCTACCTCAATCTCTAAATAGTAGGATGCTTACCTACTTCAAAGCCCATATAAGCTGGTGGTGGCTATCTATTTTAGTCCTCAAACAGCAAGACGCTTACCTACTTTTAAGCCCACATAGGCTGGTGGCACTTACCTACCTTAGTCCTCAAATAGTAGGACACTTACCTACTTTAAAGCCTACACAGGCTAATGGCACATGTCCACCTCAGTCCTTAAAGAGCAAGATGCTTACCTACCATTAAAGCCCATACAGGCTGGTGGCACCTACCTACCTTAGTCTTCAAAGAGCAGGATGCTTACCAACTTTAAAGCCCACACAAGTTGGTGGCACCTACCCATCTTAATCCTCAAAGAGTAAGAAGCTTACCTACCATGAAGCCCACACAGGTTGGTGGCACCTACCTACGTCAGTCCTTAAAGAGTAGGACGCTTACCTACTTTAAAGTCCACATAGGCTGGTGGCACTTATCTACCTCAGTCCTCAAAGAACGGGACACATACCTACCATGAAGCTCATACAAGCTGGTGACACCTATCTACCTTAGTCCATAAAGAGCTGGACATCTTTCTTTATTTACCTTAAAGCCCACACAGTTTGGTGGCACCTGTCTACTTTAGTCTACAAAGAGCTGGATGTATTTCTTTACCTACCTTGAAGCTCGTATAAGCTAATGGCACTTGTTTGTGATTAAACCTAAGAAATAACCTAGTAAGAAGGTTAAACCTTATAAAACTCATCAAAATCTTCTTTTTTGCAAGTTATTTAACCCATCTTGATGTGATACTAAGTAGCTCTCTACTTCTCTATAGGCACATGGATCCATCATCCTATCGGAATAAAATGATGCCTACTTATCTTTACCCTATTCCTAATACTTAGCAATAGCCAAAGTACAAATGTAGACATATGATTTTGTTCGAGCTAGTTTTTTGCATCCTAGGACTTAGGTGAAAGATGATAAAATTAAAAAATAAGAATAAAAATTAAGGGACGACTGTCGGGTGCCGTGTCGCCAAGCATTATTAGGCGACATAGCACCATGTGAAAAAAAATTTTTTAGGAAGGTTTGAAATACCTATAGGTCATATTGAAGAAAAATGTAAAATGATGCATCAAAGGCTATTTTTTCATGGTGTTGCTAGAGTCATTTAGATCAGTATATGAATTAATTTCCCACTGTTTGTGACCAAGTTAAGGAAAATTGAGAAACTGTAGGTACATGCAAGTTATATTAGTGCATAAGTATTGATATGGGGCCTTACAATGCGAAAAACTTAAATTTTCACATGTAGTATCGATATAAGAGGGTTTGGTATAGATACCCAAGATGTAGTATCAATACAAGAGGGTTTAGTATCGATACCTAGCATGTTTCTATTAGTACAGACCTTGGCAGTAGCTAAAGTTATGATTTTTAGCAAAATGTATCGATACACAAGCATAAATATCGCTACTAATCCATGGAGTATCGATACATGCCTTTAAATCTCGAACCTGGAAATATTTTTTTGCTTTTAGTATCAATACACAGTTCATTGTATCTATACTCATGGGTAAAAAGTACTTGGTGTAGCAATACACTAAGGTAATTTTGCCCAGTTTGAGCCACTTTTTAGCCTTTGAAAGCTTGATTTAAACATGTTTTTGAACCAAGAAACTATCATAAATCATTGCAAACCTCAACTATGGGCTTATGATCAGATTCAAACAAATTTTTGGAGCCCAAACAACTAATGAAAGAGGTAATTCTCATGAGATATACGGTTGTAAGAGGGTATGGCAGGCATATCTCTGGTTTTAAGTGGTCATAGCCTTTTTGCCTCCTTGTTCAGCATGGTAGAACCAATAGGAAGAGAATCAGTTGAGCATGGTAGCTGGAGATGTCCCCTTGTGTAGAGGATAAAAATGCCCTTGCTTTATCTTTTAAAGGCATTGGCTAAGCATTGAATAAATAAGACTTCTAACTATCTGAAAAGAAGAACCTTTAACCATTTTCTCAAAAAAAAAAAAAAAAGCTCTCTAGTGATCTTAGAAAAGACTCCATCCATTCCCAAAAATCCTTCAACAATCCCGAGTTCCACAAACTCACCAAGAACAATATTCCATTTCTTTTCACCCTTAACCATCTTCCATTCTCGTTGCTCCCTAAAACCACCACCAGAAAACCTTTAAAAACTCAACCTTTCATACACTTTTACCCTTAAAACTCTCTACTAGCAACCATATTACCAAAAAGCTTCTTCCTTTCATCTTTTTCTTGCTAAATAATAAGAAAGAAAGGGAAACAACTGAGCTTAAAGTCACCACTTTAGGAAGAAAGATAGAGTTCAAGTTTTTTGGGTATATTTTCTACCTTTTCCATACATTTTCTATTTTTATCATCAACTTCATTTTAGTAAGCCTTTTATGCTGCCATGACCCTCCTAAAACTTTCATGCATTTTCGTTGCCTTGGTTGTGATAGTCGTAGGATCTTGATGACCCTCTTGACACCTTGATGTTGTTTGGATATATAAACTTGCTATACTTCATTTTTATCAGTACATAGCCTCTGTTCATGTATCTTTTGCTATGTTCCTTCCATATTCACATATCCATCTCATATTTAAATGGTCACCTTAACATGTTTTATGTATGTTCATACATTTTTTGTGTTTTAAGGAGTCTCATGAAATAAAAATACTATTTTGACAACCCCAGCATCCATTCCTTTGTTTAAACATGTTCATATCATCTCCATGCACCCTATTTATCATTTTCTTGCATTTTTATCACCTACTTTCATGCCAAAATGTCATCCTTGTATGTTTGCATGGATTACATGTTCATTGTTGCATACGCTATATTTTATTCATGACATGTCCATTAAAATGCTTGCTTGTTTCCTAAAAAACCCATTTTTCAAAAAAATCCGCAAGTTAAGTTTATGCTAACTCTAATAGATGAAGAATATCATGGATTTAATACTTTCATGAAATTGGTATTCCAATCTTAGGGATAAAACAAATATTTCATCTTTAGATTCATGGTAACACAAGTTTACTAATTTTTTTTTTCACAGAAGGACCTCTTTTTTAGTCAAGAAACACTAAGCCTTGACCTTGAGCTCAACACCGTTATGGCATGGTCAACGAGTTGTTTCATCATCCTAACTAATATGAGATTGTGGAATAAACTCGTGATGCATGTGTTATTCTTTTCCTTGCATTTTGGATGTTCGATCATCCATAATTTGAGTTCGATCCAAAGAACCTGGAAAATCAAATAATTCCTTTTTTTCATCCTGGTAGCATAGAAGTCTAAATTTTAAAATCATCTTTGAACCACAAAACATTTTTTTATTTATATAATATTATTTTCATAAAGGGCATCAAATTACCTTTCTAACGATGTCTTGTCTACCCTCAAATCATCCCGGATGAGGGAGTTATGATTTTTTGAACTTTTGTTGTCTGAAACCCCTAGAATCAGTGTGCAATATTCTGTATAAGCCATTTTGGCCCATCAAATGATTTTTATGAAATTTTAAATATTTTGCTTAAAAAGTTCACAAAATTTTATATTTGAAAAGGTACTATTCATATCTAACGATTTTGGTTAAGTCTGGAATAATTTTCAAAATCCATCATGCCCTTTTACTTGTACATGCTGCCAGTGCCAAGATAGTCCTAACTTCAAAAATTAATTTTGCCTCAAAAGTAATTTTCAAGGATTTTAAAAATATTTTTACATTAAACCTTTTCAAGTTACCTTTCCAACGATCCTTTGTCTACTCCCTGAAGCCTTTGAATGCACCCAAAATAAATTTGGGAAAGGAGATGACATGATGCTGGCCCCTTTTTTTAACTTAATTTTTGAATCTCCTTTTATCTAAACATTCAAATGTCTAGAAATGTGCCCGTTTGGTTTCCCCCACTGCACAAGCCTTTTAAACTCGGATTAAGGCTAAAATACAAAAATGATTTCATACTAGATATCTCTTTTCCCCTATATTAAAATTTTTCCTAGTGGGGATACTCCAACCCTACTACTCCAAAGGGATACTCAACCCCATTCTTAATAAAAAATTCTAATTTTCTTTTTATTCCTAAATATTTTCCTAACTCTATCTTCCTTATCTCTCTGAGGGGATATTTGAACCCTGCTTTACCTAAAAAAATCCAAAATTTTCTTTTGGATGCCTCAAACTACATTAATTAAAATCATCTTTGACCCTTAAATTACCACCAAATCTAGACCTGTCTGTAAAATTGTCAACCGATTATTTTTCAATAATTGAAAGCAATTATGAGATACATTTTGATCATCCCTCCTTTTTATGTTCTTCTCTTTGTCATTGCTTGTATATGATTTTATTATATTTCTCTTTTTCTATCTTACTAACTCATTTCTTTTCATAATGATTATTGTGCATTCATGACTTAAAATTTGTTTTTCAATAAAGCTTACAAAATAATGTTTCGTGTTGGTATCTCTCCAGTGCCTAATATGGAACATCCAAATTTTAAATCCAATCTGGACATTATTTTCACAAAAATCCCTTTGTTCCTCACATCTTTGAGGTGCATAAATGAGCTAATTTTCTTTTAAAAAAACCTAAATCCAAATTTACAAAACTTCATTCATTAAAGGAAATTATATCTAAATAAAGACTAAATGGAATCGATTTAACTAAGACCAAAGTGAAACATAGTGAGCAGGGATCAATTTCGGGCATCATGAGGATGCTAATCCTTCCTTACGCGTAAGCAACTCCTGAAACCAACCAACAAATCTCTGGACTTTATAGACCTTGAAATTGATGTTTCTAGTTTCGTAACTCGAAATATTGTTTTTAATAGGCACTCGATCCTGACTAGCCCAAAATGATCGATGGTGACTGCAAGTTTATGGCTACTTCATGGTGGCTATTTGAGACTAGTCGATGCACGATTTGCCCAATGATCTCTCTTCTTTTTGTATTACTTTACCTAATCCAAATTCTGATCAAGGGATAACTCAAAGGCTTAACCATGACCAACCATCATTTATTTTTAGTCGAGCATGCTATGCCTTTCGGATCATCCAAAGTTTTAAAGGTGGGTAGGTAGTGACAGGTCTTATTTATGTAGACAGACATCCTAACATTTCATATCTACCATCCTTAGTCATCATTCGTCAGTATATTTATGCATTGATCATTACATAACAGTAAATCCACATGTTGTTTGCATTAAGAAAGGTGTAACATAGGGAATCAATTAGAAAGAAGAGTTAGTGCTTGGAAAGCATCCAAGAGGAATTAAGGCATGATGTTCAAAAACTGAGGGGATAGCTCATAAAAGCAATAGGACCAATTATTGAAGAGGATTCCACTAAAGGGCATCATCATCTGTAATTGGCTAAATAAGCAAAAATGCATGAAATCCATTAGAAATGCATATTAGTGCCTTGGAAGGAATTGTTGAAGGGGTTAGGCAAGATGTGCATGAAATGAAAATTCAACTCTTAGAATTGACAGGGATGTTCTTTAACCTTGAAAAATTAAAGACAAATTACCTCTACAAGTCACCATCACCTTTGCCCACAAAGGCACAATTTAAGGTGACCCACACAAAGCCTTTTAAGTTTACACTACAGTTGATATTTGAAGTCTACCATCATGGCCCCATGTCATTATAGGTTAACCTATTCTTTAACTAAGGATGCCCTCCCATCAACTCCTAACCATCCTTTGATATCAGTATCAAGAAAACCATGAAAGAAAAAGGAAAAGTGAATGCGGTCAGCAATAATAGCTAGTTTTAAGTCAGCTGAGACTCGTGCCTTAAACCCAGTCCCTACCACTTTATACATTACAAGCCAAATGGTTCACCTAGCTTAGGGTGCTATCACATCAAATCCTTACTCAAACCTATACTCCTAAGCATCCTTTCCAATGCATAGCTCAATGCCTATGACTTTAATGGGTTTGCCCAATAACCAAAAGGACTAAAGAATAATCAAAAAGACATTAAAGCAGTCAAGATAGGAATCCTATAAAGCTTATCTTGTTATCATACACAGAGTTATGTCTTTGACTGATTAAGGATTAATTAATTTCACCAATTTACTTTAAGCCTATGAAGCAGACATACCCAAAAGGCCATAGTACCACCATTGCTTGCAGTTACTATATTAGATGTATTAGTCATTCAATAGAAAAATATATGGTTCTGCTGAGAAAATTGCAGCAATTGATCATAGCGTAGTAGCTAGATCTTGATTGATTAAGATAATGAAACATGATGTGTGAATAAAGGGCAATAGGGGTGTTCCAATTTTTCATGCTGCATATGAAAAGCTTTTGTCTTTGACCTATCATTTTTATGAGTCGAACATGTTTAAACTTTGAATCATATATTTAATGAAAGCTTTATATTTAAAGTCTTAAGAATACTATTGATTGCTTATTTTTTTCTTTTTTCCAAGCTTCTCTATGCATAAAAATGGTTAATTAAAAAACCCAAAACTTTAGGAAATTAGTTTTTAGTACCATGAACCATACCTACATGGCTACACCTAAACCATTAAATAGACAAAAACCCCAACTTAAGGTAAAAGCGATAAAGACTAATCCTTCAAAAATTTTATACTTTTTTAGAAATCAAACATTATGATATTCCTCTAAGAATCCTATTGGTGGTAATTTAATGTGTACTAGGATTGTGCCAGCAAAGTCCACCTTTTTCTTAACAAAACAATACCTAAGCTGCCAAACTATACCCTGAAAGTTTCTTAGGGCAATAATACTAAACTACCCTATGTCCCTACCAAAACTTTTAGACCATATCTCTCATCTTCTATTCCAACACCTTAAAACTAGTTCCCTAAAAGCCTTCTCAAGGCATGCCTTAGGCCTTGCCATGAACACTTATCTCTAATTCTTCTTTCTTGATACATTTGAGCTAGGCACCAAAAGCCTATCTTAAGGCATGCCTTGGGTCTCGCCATGACCCTTATCCCTAATTCTTTTTTTTTGATACCTTTAAATCATACACCAAAAGCCTTTCTTGAGGCATGCCTTAGGTCCTACCATGACCCCTTATCCCTAATTCTCTTATTTTGTTTTAATAAATCCAGACTATTTACCAATTTCCCTTTTTCCCTATCATTTTGATGTCCCAGAATCCCTTGTCAATTCAAAGCCTTGAGGATCAAACATGAAATATTGCTTACCACCTACACCTCAGTATTACATAATTCCTCCTCAATGATAAACTAAAATAGGGCATGCCTAAGCATATGGAGTGAAAAAAAGAATTAAGGCATGTGTTTGAAAAAAAAAAAAATATGGCAATTGAATGTGACATCATATGATTAAGGGGTTTAAAATATCTTTAACAAAATTTTTCTAAGAAATGATTCTTCCATTCACATAGTCATGTTTAAGATGAAAAATGACCATCTTTTGTCATCCTTTCATGAGTTGGAAAATTTCTCCCATTACTTACCTTTTTGAGCTTAACTAATTCATTCTGTTAAAATCTTGATCAAAGATCACCCTCCATATCGAGGGCAAGGAGAAAACCTTTCTAAAAGACATGGGGCCAAATATCCCATTCTACAATTATAAAGCTACTCGACATCAAAGGGTAAGTACAAATATGCCATGTTTCCAAAATTCAAGATTCCTTAGGAAAAAAAATGCAAAAAGAGAAGCAATTAAAAAGAGGAAAGGCACAAATTAAAAATGAAACAAAAACAAAAAAAAAAAAAAACTAAACTAAATCAAGAAAGAGGGAACAAAATAGTAGGTAACCAGGATATCCTAAAAGCAAAAGGGATGGATGCCTTATGAAAAATCGATCCTTGATCCAATCACCCTTATACATTAAATTTGGGCCTTTATACCCTCTTTTTTAGAACCATGAACCTTGGCCTACATTATGATCCTCTAAAATCCATTTCGACCAAGCATGGCCATGTGAAACTAATGTACCCATTCTTCAAGAAACTGCTCTTTTGAGAAATTTTGAGCCTTTTTAAGAAGTATCATGATGCAATCAACCAAAAAAAAGGAAATAAAAAGTGGAATGATTAAAGCTTTAGGGTGAAACCTAAAATGGGTAGTCTAGAGCAAAATAAAGAATTTTCGGTGCCATTTATGTGATTATCAAATTCTTAACTAGGAAACCATCCTCCCAAAACTTCCAAGGATAACTAAAAATCCCCAAACATCTTAATTTGGCATCTTTAGAGGGACTAACTCTTTAAAAATCCTCGCCTTTACCGAATCAACGTCACAACCTTAAACCCGTCTTGGCCAATCTTGGTGCTACTTTAAGCATCAATGGTAGGGGCTTAAAAGAATTCCAAATTTATTTGGTTTTTAATGAATCCATATTGTATAAGGACTGGTCCATACGTGAGCTTAAAAGAATAGGGATCCATTTCACCTGTCCTAAAACCTTCTAAAACTAATTAAAGTTATCCTTAAACCTTTTAATCTAGTTAAAAAGCCAAATTGTCATCTTCTAACCATAGATTATCAGTTTTTGAGAGATTTGAACATCATGCTAACTTAAGAGTTTTCATAAAATGACATTTTACTCAAAGAAAAATAAAAATTTTTCTAACCATGGGACAAAGTTGAAATTAGAATGCCTTTTAATTTGAAAAGAGAAACCCTTAAGAAAGGTTAAGCTAGATTAAAAACAAAAGAGAAAGAACATTTTATGGTCCCGACCTTGACACCCTTCGTAAATATGCACATATGCATATGCATTATTTGCATAGGCATTCAATCGTCACTTATCAACATACAATTCATTTCAAGTGTAGTTACATCAATTTAGATTACAGCGTTTGGATAATCGTTAGTCTTGGTGTTTTGCACTCACAAAAATTGTACATGTACCTCAATCATCACCCATGTGCGTCTACATTATACATATTCACCTACATCTTTGCGCATTCATGCTCATAGACATTTATGTTTATATGCATACTTATTCACCTATAATCGCATTCACGTGCATTCTTATTCACCGTATTTACACTTACATGCATTCATATTCATTTACACCCATGTGTATCCTCCTTCATGTCCATCATAGATAACTAAATGCATGCTCAAACATTTTTTTATACAAGCATGCTTATTACATTTTCTTATACAAGCACGCTTATTTACATTTGTGCTCACATGCATTCTTACTTATAAGTAGTCATTTGCACTCACATGCATTTTTCTTCATATCTATTCATACCCATAAGTATCGATGCTTATCAACATCCTTACTCATAGATATTTGCACTCATGTGCATTCCCATTTATCTATGCCTACACCTATACATATACTTGCCTACTTGTTTAGCACTTATAATGAGTATCAATATTCATGTACATTCCTACCCATACCAAGTAGCATTTAGTGTCACCCATATCCATAGATATTCACACTCATGTACATTCACATTCTTTCACATTTGTATCCATGAACGTTTGTCATGTTACCTTACATGCATATGCGTCATTCCATGTGCATGGGCTTTTTGAAAAAAGTGTAAGCATCATTATTAACTTACTCATGACATCTCATATGATGACATTTGTCTCTTGGCATGACACCATGGCATACATCACATTTCTATTCTTGAGAATATCAATAAAAATCTTTAAAAGCCTCTCTTGAGGACATTTCACCAAAAATTTTTAAAGCCTCTCTTGAGGATATTTTGAAAATTACCAAAGCTTCTCTAGGGCTCACAAAAAAAAAAAAAACTTCCAAAGCCTCTCTTAAGGACATTTTATTAAAAACTTTTAAAGCCTCTCTTGAGGATATTTTAAAAATTTTTGAAGCCTCTCTCAAGGATATTTTGAAATTTTTCAAAGTCTTTCTCGAGGACATTTCATTAAAAACTTTTAGAGCTTCTCTTGAGGATATTTTAAAAATTTTTTCGGTATCATGCCCTCTACAAAAGAAAAGTGCATGACTTAAAAGTATTTCTTGACAGGGAAATGTTTTTTGATTGGGACTCTTCTTCTTTTCTTTGACATAATGGTAGTAACAAAGTATGGATTCTCGACCTGACCCTAGGATTATAGGATGAATCGCTTGTCCAATTAGTCTCAGATGACCACCATGAGGTAGCCAACAATTAGAGTCACCATCAATCATTTAGGCTAGGCATGATTGGATGCCTATTGAAATCAATATTTCGAGTTATGAAACTTGAGACATTGGTTTCATGGCCTATATGGTCCAAAGATTCAATGGTTGGGTTTGAAAGTTGGTTACACATAAAGAGGTACGAATCTCACTACGATGCTTAAAATCAATACCTTTCTAGCCATGTCCCAACTTGGTTTCAATTTTTTTAGTTTTGACTTGTCATTAGTTAATATAATCCACTTTTTAATGCATGAATTTTGTATAAAATAAGAATCTCATATCCACTTCGAAAAGGTTAAGAACATAGAGATTGTGATTAAAAATAATCCTCCAGTTTAATTTTTTTTTAAAAATATAATATTTCATGTGAAGCACTGAAGAGATACTAGCACAAAACATTGCCTTTGTGATATCTTTTTTAAAATGATTTTGAAGTTATGATTGCGAAATGGACAACACAAGGGAAAAC
>JBBYHK010474917.1:0-19157 GCA_038382065.1 Adansonia grandidieri | reverse complement strand
AAAAATCATTTCTAGCCAAACCAAAGCATCAATATCATGTATTCAAATGAGAAGAACATGATTATGGTGCCCAATGATAAAAAGAAAATATCGTGCATCCCAGCAAGGAAAACATGATTGTAGTTCCTAAGCATAAAATGAATAGAGATTTTTACGAGAATCCAATTTCGCCTCATTTGATGGAAGAACTTTTATTATAAGGAAAATGATGGAAAAAAAACATTTTCTTACCAAACCAAAGCTTTAATATCATGTCTCCCAATGATAGGAACATGATTGCAGTGCCCAATCACAAAAAATGGAGATTGCGATGAGAATCTAAGTTTGTCTCATTTGACGGACGAACTTTGATTATAAGGAAAGTGGTGGAAAGAAAAGCTTTTCTTGCCAAACCATTGCATCGATATCATGTGTCACAATAGGGAGAACATGGTTATAGTGCCCAATCACAAAAAGAATGGAGATTATTATGAGAATCTAAGTTTGTCTCATTTGAAGAATGAATTATAATTATAAGGAAAATGGTGGATAGAAAATCTTTTCTTGCCAAATCAAAGCATCAGTGTCGTGTGTCCTAATGAGGGGAACATGATTGTAGTGCCCAATCACAGAAGTAATGGAGATTATGAGGAGAATCTAAGTTCATCTCATTTGATGAATGAACTTTGATTATATTGAAAATAGTGGAAAGAAAAGCTTTTCTTGCCAAACCAAAGCATCAATATCATGTGTCCCAAGAGGGAGAATGTGGTTTAGTGATGAATTACAAAAAGAATGAAGATTATTATAAGATCCCAAGTTTGTCTCATTTGATGGATAAACTTTCATTATAAGGTAAATGGTGGAAAGAAAATCTTTTCCAGCCAAATCAAAGCATCAATATCATGTATTCCAATAAGGAGAACATGGTTGTTGTGCGCTATCACAAAAAGAAAATATCGTGTATCCTAATGAGGAGAACATGATTGTCATGCCCAATTACAAAAAAAGTGGAGCTTATGATAAGAATCCAAGTTTGCCCAATTTTCCATATAAACTCTGGTTATAAGGAAAATGGTGAAAAGAAAATCTTTTCCTGCCAAACCAAAGCATCAATATCTTATGCCCCATTAGGTAGAACAAGGTTGTAGTGAACAATCACAAAAAGAATGGAAATTATTACAAGAATCCAAGTTTCATTTTATGGACGAACTATGATTATAAGGAAAATGGCAGAAAGAAAAGCTTTTCTTGGCAAACCAAAGCATCAATATCGTGTCTTCCAATAAGGGGAACAAGATTGTAACGCCTAATCATAAAGAAAATGGACATTATGACGAGAATCCATGTTTGATTCATTTGATGCATGAACTTTGATTAGAAGAGAAATGGTGGAAAGAAAGGCTTTTCTTGCCAAACCAAAACATCAATATCGTGTTCCCCAGTAAGGTGACCATGGTTATAGTGCCCAATCATAAAAAGAACAAAGATTATTATGAGATTCCAAGTTTGCCTTATTTGAAGGATGAACTTTGATTGTAACATAAATGGTGCAAAAAAAAGCTTTCTTTGCCAAACTAAAGCATCAATATCATGTATTCCAATGAGGAGAATATGATTGTAGTGCCTAATCACAAAAAGAAAATATCATGCATCCCAATAAGGAGAACATGAACGTTGTGCCCAATTGCAAAAGCAATGGAGATTATGACGAGAATCTAGGTTTGTCCCATTTGACCGATGAACTTTGATTATAAGAAAAATGGTAGAAAGAAAAGCTTTTCCTGCCAAACCAAAGTATCAATATTTTGTTTATAGGGAGAACATGGTTGTAGAGCCTAATCACAAAAAGAACAGAGATTATTATGAGGTTCCAGGTTTACCCTATTTAACGGATACACTTTGATTATATGGTAAATAATGGTAAGAAAATCTTTTCAAGCTAAACTAAAGCATCAATATTGTGTATTCTAACTTGAATAACATGATTGTAGCGCCCAACCATAAAAAGACAATATCATGTATCCCAATGTAGAGAACATGATTGTCATGCCCAATCACAAAAAAAAATGGAGATTATGACAAGAATCCAAGTTTTTCCTATTTGAAAGATGAACTTTGATTATGAGGAAAAGGGTGGAAAGAAAACTTTTCCTGCCAAACCAAAGCATCAATATCGTGTGTCCCAATAGGGAGAACATGGTTGCAGTGCCTAATCACAAAAAGAATGAGATTATTACGAGAATCCTAGTTTGTTTCATTTGACAAATGAACTATAATTATAAGGAAAATAGTGGAAAGAAAAGCTTTTCTCACTAAAAGCATCAGCACCGTGTGTCCCAATGAGGGGAACATGATTGTAATGCCCAATCACAAAAGGAATGGAGATTATGACAAGAATCCAAGTTTATCTCATTTGATGGACGAACTTTAATTATAAGAAAAATGGTGCAAAAAAAAGCTTTTCTTGCCAAACCAAAACATCAATATCGTGCTTCCCAATAGGGAGACTACGGTTGTAATGCCCAATAACAAAAAAATGGAGATTATTATGAGATTTTAAGTTTACGTTATTTAAGGGACGTGCTTTGATTATAAGAAAAATGGTAGAAAAAAAAGCTTCTCTTACCAAACCAAAACATCAATATCGTGCTTCCCAATAGGGAGAACATGATTGTAGTACCCAATCAGAAAATAACGAAGATTATTTAAGATTCAAAGTTTGCCTTGTTTGATGGATAAACTTTGATTATAAGGTAAATGGTGGAAAGAAAATCTTTTCTAGGTAAACTAAAGCATCAATATTGTGCATTCCAATGTGGAGAACATGATTATAGTGCCAATCACAAAATATATATATATTGTGTCCCAATATGGGGAACATGGTTCCAGTGCCCAATCATAAAAATAATGGAAATTAGGACGAGAATCCAAGTTCCTATGATTTGACGGATGAACTTTGATTATAAGGAATATGGTGGAAAAAAAAGCTTTTCTTTCTAAACTAAAGCATCAATATCATGTGTCCCAATAGGGAGAACATGCTTATAGTGCCCAATCACAAAAAGAACGAAGATTATTGTGAGATTCCAAATTTGTCCCAATTGACAAATAAACTTTAATTATAAGATAAATGGTGGAAATAAAATCTTTTCTAGCCAAAGCAAAGCAACAATATCATGTAATCTAATGAGAAGAACATGATTGTGGTGCCAAATCACAAAAAAAAAATATCATGTATCTCAACGAGGAGAACATGATTGTACTACCTAATCACAAAAAAATGGAGATTATTATGAGAATCCAAGTTTGTCTCATTTAACGAATAAACTTTGATTATAAGAAAAATGGTAAAAAAAAACCTTCTCTTGCCAAACCAAAACATCAATGTCATGTTTCCCAATACGAAGACCATGGTTGTAGTGCCCAATCAAAAAAGAGACGAAGATTTTTATGAGATTCCAAGTTTGCCTTCTTTGATGGATTAACTTTGATTATAAGGTAAATGATGGAAAGAAAATATTTTCTAGCCAAACTAAAGCATTAATATAGTGTATTCAAATGTGGAGAACATGAGTGTACTACCTATCACAAAAAGAAAATATATTGTGTCCCAATGAGGGGAATATGATTACAATGCCTAATCACAAAAATAACGAAGATTATGATGAGAATCCAAGTTTCTATCATTTGACGGATGAACTTTGATTATAAGGAATAGGTGGAAAGAAAAACTTTTATTTCCAAACCAAACCATCAAATCATGTGTCCCAATAGGGGGAACGTGGATGTAGCGCCCAATCACAAAATGAACAAAGATTATTGTGAGATTCCAAGTTTGTCTTATTTGATAGATAAACTTTGATTATAAGATAAATGGTTGAATGAAAATCTTTTCTAGCAAAATTAAAGCATCAATATCATGTATTCAACCGAGAATAACATGATTATGGTGCCCAATCATAAAAAGAAAATATTATGTATCCTAATAAGGAGAACATGATTGTAGTGCCCAATCACAAAAAGAATAGAGATTATTACGAGCATCTAATTTTGTCTCATTTATTGATGAACTTTGATTATAAGGAAAATGATGGAAGGAAAAGCATTTCTTGCCAAACCAAAATGTCAATATCTTGTGTCCCAAAGATGGGAACATGATTGTGTGTCTAATCACAAAAAGAATAGAGATTATTACGAGAATCCAATTTTGTCTGATTTATGGATAAACTTTTATTATAAGGAAAATGGTGGAAGGAAAAGTTTTTCTTTTCAAACCAAAACATCAATGTCGTGTGTCCCAAAGATGGGAACATGATTGCAGTGCGCAATCACAAAAAGAATAGTGATTATGATGAGAATCCAAGTTTGTCTTATTTGATGAATGAACTTTAATTATAAGGAAACTGGTGGAAAGAAAAGCTTTTCTTCCCAAACTAAAGCATCAATATCGTGTGTCCCAAAGGGAGAACATGATTGTAGTGCCCAATCACAAAAAGAATGGAGATTATTTTAAGAATCCAAGTTTGTCTCATTTGAAGGATAAACTATGATTATAAGGGAAATAATGGAAAAAAAGCTTTTCCTGCCAAATCAAATCATTAGTAACATGTGTCCGAATAAGGGGAACATCATTGTAGTGCCCAATCTCAAAAAAAATAAAGATTATAATGAGAATTCAAGTTTGTATCATTTGATGAACAAACTTTAATTATAATGAAAATGTTGAAAAAAGAAGCTTTTCTTGCCAAACTAAAGCATCAATATCATGTTTCCCAATAGGGAGAACGTGGTTGTAGTGCCCAATCACAAAAAGAATGGAGATAGCTATGAGATCCCAAGTTTGTCTTATTTCATAGATAAACCTTCATTATAAGGTATATAGTGGGAAAAAAATCTTTTCTAGCCACACTAAAGCATCAATATCCTGTATTCTAATGAAGAGAACGTGATTGTGGTGCCTAATCACAAAAAAAAATATCATGTATCCTAATAAGGAGGACACGATTATTGTGCCCAATCACAAAAAAAGTGGAGATTATAAGAAAAATGGTGGAAGGAAAATCTTTTCTTGCTAAACCTAAGCATCAATATCATGTGTCCTAATAGGGAGAACATGGTTGCAGTGTCGAATCATAAAAAAATTGAGATTATTACAAGAATCCAAGTTTATCTCATTTGACAGATGAACTGTAATTATAAAGAAAATGGTGAAAAGAAAAGCTTCTCTTGCCAAATCAAAGCATCAGTATCATGTGTCGTAACAAGAGGAACAAGATTATAGCGCCTAATCACAAAAAGAATGGAGATCATGACGAGAATCCAAGTTTGTCTTATTTGACGGACGAACTTTGATTATAAGAAAAATGCTGGCAAGAAAAGCTTTTCTTGCCAAACTAAAACATCAATATCGTGTTTCCCAATAGGGTGACCATGGTTTTAATGCCTAATCACAAGAAGAACATAGATTATTATGAGGTCCAAGTTTGCCTTTTTGAAGGATGAACTTTGATTATAAGGTAAATGGTGGAAAAAAAGCTTTCCTTCCTAAACCAAAGCATCAATATCGTGTATTTCAATGAGGAGAATGTGATTGTAGTACCCAATCACAAAAAGAAAATCATGTATCCCAATATGGAGAACATGATCATCATGCCCAATTGCAAAAAGAATGGAGATTATGACGGAAATCTTGGTTCATCCTATTTGACGGATGAACTTTGATTATAGGAAAAATGGTGGAAAGAAAAGCTTTTCTTCTAAAACCAAATTATCAATATCGTGTTTCTAAATAGGGAGAACATGGTTGCAGTGCCCAATCATAAAAAGAATGGAGATTATTATGAGATTCCAGGTTTGCCTTCTTTGATAGATAAACTTTGATTATAAGGTAAATGATGGTACGAAAAATCTTTTCTAGCCAAACTAAAGCATCCATATTGTGTATTTAACATGAAGAACATGATTGTAGTGCCCAATTATAAAAAAAAATACCATGTATCCTAATATAGAGAACATGATTGTCATGCCCAATCATAAAAACAATGGAGATTATGACTAGAATTGAAGTTTATCCCATTTGATGGACAAACTTTGATTATGAGGAAAATTATGGAAAGAAAAGCTTTTCTTGCCAAACCAAAGCATCAATATCGTGTGCCCAAATACGGAGAACATGGTTGCAGTACCTAATTACTAAAAGAATGAAGATTATTATAAGAATCTTGGTTCATCTTATTTAAGGAATGAACTATGATTATAAGAAAAATAGTGCAAGGAAAAGCTTTTCTCGCCAAATCAAAGCATCAGTATCGTGTGCCCTAATGAAGGGAGCATGATTATAGTGCCAAATCACAAAAAGAATGGAGATTATGATGGGAATCCAAGTTTGTCTCATTTGATGGACAAAGTTTGATTATAAGAAAAATGATGGAAAGAAAAGCTTTTCTTGCCAAACCAGAACATCAATATTGTATTTCCCAATAAGGAGACTATAGTTGTGATGCCCAATAACAAAGAAAATAGAGATTAGTATGAGATTCCAAGTTTGCCTTATTTAAGGGATGAACTTTTATTATAAGAAAAATGGTGGAAAAAAAGCTTTTACTGCCAAACCAAAGCATCAATATTATGTTTCCCAATAGGGAGAACACGGTTGTAGTGCCTAATCACAAAAATAATGGAGATTACAATAAGATTCCAGGTTTGCCTAATTTGATGGATAAACTTTGATTATATGGTAAATGGTGGAAAGAAAATCTTTTCTAGCCAAATTAAAGCATCAATATCGCATATTCTAATGTGGAGAGCATGATTGTAGTGCGAATCACAAAAGGAAAATATATTGTGTCCGAATGAGGGGAACATGTTTGCAGTGCCCAATTATAAAAATAATGGAGATTATGATGAGAATCCAAGTTTCTATCATTTGACAGATAAACTTTGATTATAAGGAATATGGTGGAAAGAAAAGCATTTTTTTGCAAACCAAAGCATGAATATCATGTGTCCCAATAGGGAAAATATGGTTGTAGCACCCAATCACAGAAAGAACAAAGATTATTGTGAGATTCCAAGTTTGTCTCATTTGAAGGATATACTTCAAATATAAGATAAATGGTGGAAAGAAAATATTTTCTAGCTAAACTAAAGCATTAATATCATGTATTCTAATGAGAAGAACATGATTGTGGTGCCCAATCACAAAAAGAAATATCATGTATCCCAATAAGGAGAATGTGATTGTAATGCCCACTCACAAAAATAATAGAGATTATTATGAGAAACCAAGTTTATCTCATTTAATGGACAAACTTTGATTATAAGGAAAATGGTGAGAAAAAAGCTTCTCTTTCCAAACCAAAGCATCAATATCATGTTTCCCAATAGGGAGAACACGATTGTAGTGCCCAAACACAAAAATAACAAAGATTATTATGAGATACGAAGCATGCCTTATTTGATGGCTAAACTTTGATTATAAGGTAAATGGTGGAATGAAAATCTTTTCTACCTAAACTAAAGCATCAATATCATGTATTCAAACATGGAGAATATGATTGTAGTGCCAAACACAAAGGGAAAATATATTGTGTTGTAATGAGGGGAACATGGTTGCAATGCCTAATCACAAAAATAATGGAGATTATGATGAAAATCCAAGTTTCTATTATTTGACAGATGAACTTTGATTATAAGGAATATGGTGGAAAAAAAGCTTTTCTTTGCAAACCAAAGCATCGATATCATGTGTCCCAATAGAGAGAACATGGTTGTAGCGCCTAATCACAAAAAGAATAGAGATTATTGCGAGATTTCAGGTTTATCTTATTTGATGGACAAACTTTGATTATAACATAAATGGTGGAAAGAAAATCTTTTCTAGCCAAACCAAATAATCAATATCATGAATTCGAATGAGAATAACATGATTGTGGTGCCCAATCACAAAAAAAAAATCATGTATCCTAACAATGAGAACATGATTATAGTGCCCAGTCATAAAAAGAATAGAGATTATTATGAGAATCCAATTTTGTCTTATTTATGGATGAACTTTTATCATAAGGAAAGTGGTGGACGGAAAACCTTTTCTTGCTAAAGCAAAACATCAATATCGTGTGTCCCAAAGATGGGAACATGATTGTAGTGCCCAATCACTAAAAGAATAGAGATTATGATGAGAATCTAAGTTTGTCTTATTTGAGAGATGAACTTGAACTATAAGGAAAATGGTGGAAAGAAAAGCTTTCCTTCCCAAACCAAAGCATCAATATCATGTGTCCCAATAACGAGAACATGGTTGCGTTGCCCAATCACAAAAAGAATGGAGATTATTTTGAGAATCCAATTTTGTCTTACTTAAAGGACAAATTATGATTATAAGGGAAGTGGTGGAAAGAAAAGCTTTTCTTGCCAAGTCAAAGCATTAGTATCGTGTGCCCCAACGAAGAGAACATAATTGTAGTGCCCAATCCCAAAAAAAAAGGAGATTATGATGAGAACCCAAGTTTGTCTTATTTGACAAATGAACTTTGATTTTAAGAAAATTAGTGGAAAAAAAGCTTTTCTTGCCAAACCAAAGCATCAACATCGTGTTTAACAATAGGGAGAACATGGCATTAGTGCCCAATCATAAAAAGAATGAAGATTATTATGAGATTCCAAGTTTGCCTTATTTGATGGATAAACTTTGATTTTAAGGTAAATGGTGGAACGAAAATCTTTTGTTGTTAAACTACTGCATCAATATCGTGTATTCTAATAAGGAAAACATGATTTTAGTGCCTAATCATATAAAGAAAATCATCTATCCCAATGAAGAGAACATGATTGTCGTGCCCAATCATAAAAAGAATGAAGATTATTACGAAAATCCAAGTTTGTCTCATTTGACGGGTAAACTTTGATTATAATGGAAATGGTGGAAAAAAAGCTTCTCTTGCCAAACCAAAGCACTAATATCATGTATCCCAATAAGGTGAACATGATTGTAGTGCCCAATCACAAAAGGAATGGAAATTATTAAAAGAATCCAAGTTTATCTCATTTGATGGACAAACTATGATTATAAGGAAAATGGTGAAAGGAAAAGCATTTCTTGCCCAATCAAAGCATCAATACTGTATGTCCCAGTGAAAGGAACATGATTGTAGTGCCCAATCACAAAAATTGTAGAGATTATGATGAGAATCTAAGTTTGTCTGATTTGATAGATGAAGTTTGATTAAAAGAAAAATGGTGGAAAGAAAAGTTTTTCTTGTCAAACCAAAAATATCAGGTTTCCCAATAGGGGGAACATGGTTGTAGTGCTCAATCACAAAAAGAATGGAGATTGTTATGAGATTCCAAGTTTACCTTTTTTGATAGACAAACTTGATTATAAGGTAAATGGTCAAAAAAAATCTTTTCTAGCTAAACTAAAGCATTAATATCATGTATTTCCAATGAGGAAAACATGATTGTAGTGCCTAATCAAAAAAGGGAAAATATCATGTATCCAAATGAGGAGAACAAGATTGTAGTGCCCAAAGACAAAAATAATGGAGATTATTATGAAAATCCAAGTTTGTCTTATTTGGCGAGCAAGCTTTGATTGTAATGAAAAAGGTGGAAAAAAAAGCTTCTCTTGCCAAACCAAAGCACTAATACATGTATCCCAATAAGGTGAAAATGATTGTAGTGCCTAATCACAAAAAGAAAGGAATTATTACGAGAATCCAAGTTTATCTCATTTGACGGATAAACTTTGATTATAAGGTAAATGCTAGAAAGAAAATCTTTTCTAGCCAAACTAAAGCATCAATATCATGTGCTCTAACGAGGAGAACATGATTGTAGTGCCCAATAAAAAAAATGTATCTTCAGTTCTAATGAGGAGAACATGATTGTAGTGCCCAATCACAAAAAGAACATATCTTGGGTTCCAAAGCGAGGAAATGGTTGCAGTGCCATCTCAAAAATAATGGAGATTACGACGAGAATCCAAGTTTGTATCATTTGACAAATGAACTTTGGTTATAAGGAAAATAGTGGAAAGAAAAGCTTTTGTTCCCAAACTAAAGCACGAATATCATGTGTCCCAATAAGGAGAACATGGTTGCAGTGCCAAATCACAAAAAGAATGAAGATTATTATGAGATTCCAAGTTTGCCTTATTTGACAAATAAACTTTGATTATGGGGTAAATGATGGAAAGAAAAATCTTTTTTAGCCAAACTAAAGCAATAATATTATGTATTCCAATGTGGAGATCATGATTGTAGTGCCAATCACAAAAAAAATCATGTATCCCACTGAGGAGAACATGATTGTAGTGCCCAATCAGAAAAAGAATGGAGATTATTATAAGAATCTAGGTTTGTCTCATTTGATGAATAAACTTTGATTATAAGGAAAATGGTGAGAAAAAAAGATTCTCTTGCCAAACCAAAGCATCAATATCGTGTATCCCAATAAACGAAACATGATTATAGTGCCTAGTCCCAAAAATAATGGAAATAATTATGAGATTCCAAGTTTGTCTTATTTGATGGATAAACTTTGATTATAAGGTAATTGGTGACATGAAAATCTTTTCTAGCCAAAATAAAGCATCAATATCATGTGCTCCAATAAGGAGAACATGATTGTAGTGCCCAATCACAAAAAGAACATATCTTGTGTGCCAATGATGGGAACATTGTTGCAGTGCCAAATCACATAAATAATGGAGATTATGATGATAATCCAAGTTTGTATCATTTGAAGGACAAACTTTGATTATGAGGAAAATAGGGGAAAAAATCTTTTTTAGCCAAACCAAAGCATCAATATCGTGTATTTGAATAAAAGGAACATGATTGTGGTGCCAAATGACAAAAAGAAAATATCGTGCATCCCAGCAAGGAGGACATGATTATAGTGCCCAATCGTAAAAAGAATAGAGATTATTACGAGAATTCAATCTTGTCTCATTTGATGGATGAACTTTTATTATAAGGAAAATGGAAGAAAGAAACCTTTTCTTGCCAAACCAAAGCTTCAGTATCATGTCTCCTAATGATAGGAACATGATTGTAGTGCCCAATCACAAAAAAAATGAAGATTATGGTGAGAATCCAAGTTTGTCTCATTTGACGAATGAACTTTGATTATAAGGAAAATGGTTGAAAGAAAAGCTTTTCTTGCCAAACCATTGCATCGATATCATGTGTCCTAATAGGAAGAACATGGTTGTAAAGCCCTGTCACAAAAGGAATGTAGATTATTACGAGAATCCAATTTTGTCTCATTTGAAGGATGAATTATGATTATAAGGAAAATTATGGAAAGAAAAGCTTTTCTTGCCAAATCAAAGCATCAGTGTCATTTATTCTAATGAGGGGAACATGATTGTAGTGCCCAATCATTGAAGTAATGGAGATTATGACAAGAATCTAAGTTCGTCTCATTTTACGAATGAACTTTGATTATATTGAAATTGGTGGAAAGAAAAGCTTTTCTTGCCAAACCAAAGCATCAATATCATATGTCCTAATAGGGGGAACGTAGTTTAGTGTCGAATCACAAAAAGAACGGAGATTATTATGAGATCCCAAGTTTGTCTTATTTGACGGATAAACTTTCATTATAAGGTAAATGGTGGAAAGAAAATCTTTTCTAACTAAACCAAAATATCAATATCATGTATTCCAATAAGAAGAACATGGTTGTTGTGCACTATCACAAGAAGAAAATATCTTGTATCCTAATAAGGAGAACATGATTGGCATGCCTAATTACCAAAAGAGTGGAGATTATGATGAGAATCCAAGTTTGCCCGATTTATAGATAAACTCTGGTTATAAGGAAATGGTAAAAAGAAAATCTTTTCTTGCCCAACCAAAGCATTAATATAGTGTGCCCCAATATGGAAAACAAGGTTGCAATGACCAATCACAAAAAGAATAAAAATTATTACGAGAATCCAAGTTTCATTTTACGAATGAACTATGATTATATGGAAAATGGTGAAAAGAAAAACTTTTCTTGGCAAACCAAAGCATCAATATCTTGTCTCTCAACGAGGGGGACAGAGTAGCGCCTAATCACAAAGAGAATGGAGATTATGATGAGAATCCATGTTTGATTCATTTGACGAATGAACTTTGATTAGAAGAGAAATGGTGGAAAGAAAAGCTTTTCTTGCCAAACCAAAACATCAATATCATGTTTCCCAATAAGGTGACCATGGTTGTAGTGCCCAATCATAAAAAGAACAGAGATTATTAGAGATTCCATGTTTGCCTTATTTAAAGGATGAACTTTGATTATAATGTAAATGGTGGAAAAAAAAAAGCTTTTTTTGCCAAACTAAAGCATCAATATCATGTATTCCAATAAGGAGAATATGATTCTAGTGCCCAACCATAAAAAGAAAATATCATGCATCCTAATAAGTAGAACATGAACGTCATGCCCAATCGCAAAAGGAATGGAGATTATGACAAAAATCCAGGTTCGTCCCTTTTGACGAATGAACTTTAATTATAAGAAAAATGGTGAAAAGAAAAGCTTTTCTTGCCAAACCAAATTATCAACATTGTGTTTCCAAACAGGGAGAACATGGTCGTAGTGCCTAATCACAAAAAGAAGAGAGATTATTATGAGATTCCAGGTTTGCCCTATTTAACGCATAAACATTGATTATAAGGTAAATGGTGGTAAGAAAATCTTTTGAAGCCAAACTAAAGCATCAATATCGTGTATTCTAACATGAATAATATGATTGTAGTGCCCAACCACAAAAAGAAAATCTCATGTATCCTAATGTGGAGAACATGATTGTCATGCCTAATCATAGAAAGAGTCAAGATTATGACGAGAATCCAAGTTTGTCCCATTTTATAGATGAACCTTGATTATGAGGAAAATGGTGGAAAGAAAAACTTTTTTTGATAAATCAAAGCATCAATATTGTGTGCCCCAATAGGGAGAACATGGTTGTAGTGCCTAATGATAAAAAGAATAAAGATTATTATGAGAATCCAGGTTTGTCTTATTTGACGAATGAACTATGATTGTAAGGAAAATAGTGAAAAGAAAAGCTTTCTTGCCAAATCAACGCATCAGTGTCGTGTGTCCCAATCAAGGGAACATGATTGTAGTGCCTAATCACAAAAGGAATGGGGATTATGATGAGAATCCAAGTTTATCTCATTTGATGGATGAACTTTGATTATAAGAAAAATGGTGCAAAAAAAAGCTGTTCTTGCCAAACCAAAACATTAATATCATGTTTTCCAATAGGGAGACTATGGTTGTAGTGCCCAATAATAAAAAAACATGAAGATTATTATGAGATTCCAAGTTTGCGCTATTTGAGGAATGAACTTTGATTGTAAGAAAAATGGTGGAAAAAAAAGCTTCTCTTGCCAAACCTAAACATCGATATCGTGTCATGATGGTAGTACCCAATCACAATAAGGTAAATGGTGGAAAGAAAATCTTTTCTAGCCAAACTAAAGCATCAATATTGTGCATTCCAATGTGGAGAACATGATTGTAGTGCCAATCACAAAAAAGAAATATATTGTGTCCCAATCATAAAAATAATGGAAATTAGGACGAGAATCCAAATTTCTATCATTTGACGGATGAACTTTGATTATAAGGAATATGGTGGAAAAAAGCTTTTTTTTTCCCAAACCAAAGCATCAATATCATTTGTCCAAATAAGGAGAACATGGTTCTTGTGCCCAATCACAAAAGGAACGAAGATTATTGTGAGATTCCAAGTTTGTCGCAATTGACAGATAAACTTTAATTATAAGATAACTGGTGGAAAGAAAATCTTTTCTAGCCAAACCAAAGCAACAATATCATGTAGTCTAATAAGAATAACATGATTGTGGTGCTCAATCACAAAAAAAAAAGTATTCTGTATCTCAGCGAGCAGAACATGGTTGTAGTGCCCAATCACAAAAAGAATGGAGATTATTATGAGAATCCAAGTTTGTCTCATTTATTGGACAAACTTTGATTATAAGGAAAATGGTAAAAAAAAAACCTTCTCTTCCCAAACCAAAGCATCAATATCATGTTTCCCAATATGAAGAACATGGTTGTAATGCCTAATCACAAAAGTAACAGAGATTATTATGAGATTCCAAGTTTGTCTTCTTTAATGGATTAACTTTGATTATAAGGTAAATGACGGAAAGAAAATCTTTTCTAGCCAAACTAAAGCATCAATATCGTGTATTCAAACATGGAGAACATTGTTGATACCTTATTTTGTCCGAGCTAATTTTTTTTAGCAACCGAGCTAATTTTCCATGATCTAAGCATTTTTTACTCATCCACCATTGATCAAAAACTCGATTCTAACTCGTTTATTTGTATAAAAAAAAAAGATCAAAACCCATGTCAAATTACGAATTTGGACTTTTGAATTAATCAAAATATTTTTTTTGAAGTCTAAATTAGATAAAAAAGGTCAATATCACATGATCACCCTACTCCCTAGCTTGTTAACCAATATCACTATCAGCCACCCTATTTGCTAAAAATCATTTCAGCATTTAAACCAGCCACCCTATGCCCATCACATTGGCAGCAAATTGCTCCTTACAGCCACCCTATAGCCACCATTCTGACATCACCTTGTCCCCCTTAAGAAATGGCCAAAAACACCTCCAATTTGGCTCCAAAATGTTGGTATAAAGGGACCACATCTATCTCAGCTGAAAAAGGTTAGGTTCTAGCTCATTTTCAACTTACAAAACCATTCCTACACCAAGAAAACCAAAATCCCGTAGCTCTTCACCCACCACCCAAAAACAACCCCAAAACACTTATTCCCCTACCATTACACATTGTAAAAGTCACCCTCATCCATAACAGAACCAAAACCTTATTATTTCTCTCTTTTTCTTGCTTATCAATAGCAAGGAAATGAGGGAAATTCAAGCCATCTCTATTGCTCCTATTATTTGGTCTAGAAGTGAGGTTTTGTTGGTATAACTTCTCACTTTATCACTTTCATTTTCTGTTTTGCAGCATCTTGATCATTTTGTGAGCTCTCCATGTTTCCATCACCCTCTTAGGATTATCATGCATTATTATGGCTTTTGGTTGTGGTAGTTTAGGATTTGGATGCCTTAATGCCCCTTTAATGTGTAAAATGCCTCATTTCATCCTCATTATTTTGATAGCTCTTGCTCATGCATTTTATACCATATCCATGCATCTTGCTATCCTTAATCCCTGTATGAATCATTAGCCTAACATATTTCAAGCATATTTATACATCAGCTTACATCTTGTCATGAATCATTGTCATTTTCAGCTTTCATAACATTTGCTTGTCAAAATGTATAACATTTCCTTTGTCTAGATCATTGGTAAAGTTAGCATCCATATTCATGTTATGTCTCATCCCCTTGTATGTTTGTTGTCATCCCCTTGTCAAAATGCATGTTTGATGGTTGTTAAAAACTAATTTTCAAAACCTCCCCAAGCCAAGCATGTTAACCTCAACCAATGAGGATTAGCATGGATTTAACATTTTCCTTAAAGTTAGCAAAATATCTTGGGAAAAGTTAAGTTTTTTAGATCTGAAATCTTGGTTAAACAAACTCAAATCTTCTGATTTTGCAATGAAAATGACCTTACACTTTTTCTCAAAACGTTTGTACCTTACTTTAAGTCAGTACCGTGAGTGGTATGATCAACAGGCTATTTCATTGTCCCAAATTACTCCGGGGCTATGCAAATAGTTCATGATGCTCATGCCACTCTTTCCCTTCAGTCATAGACGTTTGAATGTCAATGACTTAAGTTTGGACCCGTAAACAGAAAGAAAATAAGAAATACTCCCTGCTTTGCTTTATTCCCTATTTTCGATTATGGTCAAAGTTGAGTTGTTTTCCTAAATTTTGCCTCGAGATATTTGAATACTCTATATCACCACGATCATACTCGAGAACATGCTTTGACATCCCATAGGTTCGTATCAAGGCACAAACATATTTTACATCTTAACCATATTCACAATAATTTCTTTTGCCAAAGGTTATCGAAATGCTCACACATTTCATAAATCATAGGGTTTTGTCAACTTATGTTTTCTAACTTGACTTCTCTAAAGAATGTTGGATGTGTCACTTTTGGGGATACTCCAACCCCAACCTTCCAAGGGGATACTCCAACCTTGCTCTTCAAAATTATAGAGATTTAAAAATCTTTCCTTGTCAAAATGATTCTCATCCACGGGGATACTCCAAACCTGACCTTTTGAGGGGATACTCTAACCCCACTTCTCAAAATTGTTAAGATCTAAAAATCTTCCTTTGTAAAAAATTATTTGCCATTCATGGGGATACTCCAACACCATTTTCTGAGGGGATACTCTAACCATATCTTTCAACTACAATTAATCTTTTTTTTCTCCTTCTTGGATTTCCATGAATACATCAAACAAACCTCGTTTAACCAATAAACCCAGGTACATCTCAAAAATTGTCGATTTGGTTATTCCCAAATAATCAATGCCAATTGCGAGATAAATTTCAATAGTCCATTCTTTTTCCTTATCATTGCATTGAATGATCCATGTTATGTTACTTATTTTATTGTCTCACTAACACGATTTCTTTGTGATGATTATGTGCATTCATGTGTTCAAAACATTTCAAATAGAATTAAAGGTAATATTCTGCGTGGGTCTCTCTCCAGTGCCTAAAGTGGAAACTCTATTTTCAAAGTAAAATCCAAAGGTCATTTATTGAAAATCTCTATATTCCCCATCTCTCTGGGGCATATATGAGATTAAATCTTTTTCATTAAAACCTAGATTTGTATTTCTATAAGATTGGTGCATTAAAAGAGGGTTATATCAAAATAATGACAAGTTAAGATCAAAAGAATTGAAACCGAGATAAGACATAGCTAGTAAGGTACCGATTGTGAGCGTCGCGAAGAGGTTCATACCTTATCATGCGTAACCAACTCTTGAACCCAAATGATAAATTTTTGTATTACATAGACCATGGGATCGATGTTTTGAGTTTTGTAACTCAAAACATAGGTTTCAATAGGCATCCGATCATGCCTAACTCTAAATGATTGGTGGCAACTCTAAACATTGGCCATTTCATGATGGTTATCTGAGACCAATAAGATGAGCGATTCATCTTATGGTCCCTTTCACTATACCACAAGTTGAGAATCCATACATTCTCGTTCTCATCACATCACCAAAGAAAAGTCTCAATCAAGGAGATACTTCCAAGTCAGAAAAATATTTTAAGTCATGCACACCCATAGATTCTTGAGGATCTACTCGGGGGTACGTTGCAACAGCTTGGCGATTTTGCTGGGGATATGTATAGAGAGTTAGGCCAATAATTAGCTGTCTTGTTAGGTTCTTGATTCCTTTGATCATCGGTTATTATTTAACTATGACCCTTTCTTTTGCTTTGTCAACAAATCTTTCATTTGACGTGATTGTCAAGATTGTCTTACTTTCAAATAATTATTAGTTTAATGAAAATGGTAATATGGAAGTAAAAAAAAGGTTTGATCGTTTGCCCGTTACACACTACACGCTTGTATGTGCATTAATGTCCTGCCAAACTCCATGGCATGGTTACAACCTAATAATTAGGAGGAAGTGAGCTATCCGCCTTCATGGGCAACCCTCCGCATAGGCATGGTAATAACTTTCTGGATGTAAATTACCTATGTCTTTCGTGAGTAACCCTTAGCATTTGCATAGGGAAATACATCCAACAGATTGAACCTATTCTGCCAAACTCACGATGGGTCTAGGATCGGGGTCCCTCGACTGTCCTTACCAGATAGAGGAGCAATTCGGATACCTATTTAGGCGTTAACTTAAACCTCATATAGTGAGCCCTACGAGCTAAACCATCTTAAACCATACTGGAACGTTGCTAGAATACCTGAAGAATAGGGTCACTTGGGGAAACATTCCTAACCTTTACTCTTAATTACCATAATTATGTAGGTGACAATGAGCATATAATTGTCACTCGCATCTATATTTTTATCATTTATCATGGCATCGTGTTGCTTGAATGATGGTTAACCTTTGTATAAATAACTGATGGTGAGCAAAAATCCATTATTCACAATGTCTTATATGTAAGCCGTTATGCTGTCTGAGTCATGGCTTAACGTGCATCCGCACTAGTGGTGATAAAAGAATATTACTACTGGTCGGTTATTTTTCCATCAAAATAAGATATTGCATCACCTCATGAAGGGCATATTGCATCTTGGTATGTTGAAATGATGCCTGTTTTTCATCTCACCACCTGGGTTGAGACATGTTATAAATTTTTTTTGTTCTAATGTTCTTAGATTCTTTATTTCCTTACATTTGTCTACTATACATTCCACTAACTTATTTTCCCTTTGTTTATGTTTTGGTGCATGCATCATTTCATCATAAGCATCATGAATATCATCATTTTGGGACAATTATTCTGGTTTGATGTTCGGTAAGGGGCATCATTTAGGGGGCAACAGCTTATCTCAACTATTGAGTCTTTTGAAAACATCAGAACATGGTTAGAAGGTCACCAACGTCAAGACGGGGACATCCTAAAGCCTAACTAGGTCTTAGAAATGCATAAAGAGGTCAAGATTGGTTTTCACCATAATGATTGTCTAGAACTAAAGCATATTTGGGATAATTAGGTAGCAACATGAAAGAAACCTTCACTAAAAAGTATGGGGATATAGCTCTCTTACTTTGAGTTCAGTTGGATGATGGCTTGTTGTGAGCAGTGACACAGTTTTGGAATCCAACCTACTGACGCTTTACCTTTAAGCAACAAGATTTAGTCCCTACCATTGATGAGTACATAGCCCTACTCAACATAAAAAGGGCCAAGTTAGACCAAATTTACTGTAAGGTGCTAACACCTCCTCCATTTAAGAAGAGGTTGAAGTAAATTCTTAGAGTCACAGAAGCATGGGTTAATAGTCATGTTAAAGTAAAAGAAAGTAGCGAATGCATCTCTTGGATCAGCTTGAAAGAGGCAATGGTAAATCTTTCTGATCAAAAGAAAGCTCAAGATGTCTATGCTCTGGCAATCTATGGGCTCATTATATTCCTAAAAACTTTGGGTTATGTAGAGGCAGTAGTCATATATTTTTTTCTCGCTTATGTTGCAACATCAACCCTA
>JBBYHK010474897.1:0-19163 GCA_038382065.1 Adansonia grandidieri | reverse complement strand
AGTAAAATCCAGAGGTCATTTTTATTGAAAATCTCTATATTCCCTATCTCTCTGGGGCGTATATGAGATTAAATCTTCTTCATCAAAACTTGGATTTGTATTTCTATAAGAGTCATGCACTAAAAGAGGGTTATGTCGAAATAGTGACAAGGTAAGATCGAAAGAATTGAAACTAAGATAAAGATATAGCTAGTAAGGTATCGATTTCGGGCGCCGCAAAAAGGTTCGTACCTCATCAGGTGTAACCAACTCTCAAACCCAAACAACGAATCTTTGTACTACGTAGACCACGGGATTGATGTTTTGAGTTTCGTAACTCAAAACATAGGTTTCAATAAGCATCCGGTCATGCCTAGCCTAAAATGATTGGTGGCGACTCCAAGCATTGGCCATTTCATGATGGTTATCCGAGACCAATAAGATAAGCGATTCATCTTATAGTCATCTTCACTTTATCACAAGTTGAGAATCCATACTTTCTCATTCTCATCACGTCGTGAAGGAAAAGTCTCAATCAAAAAGACATTTCTAGGTCAGAAAAACATTTTAAGTTGCATGCACCCATAGATCCATTAGGATCCACCCCAAGGTACGTTGCGATAGCTTGGCGACTCCACTGGGAACTGTATAGAGAGTTAGGCCAATAACTAGCTGTGTCTTGCTAGGTTTTTGGTTTTTTCGATCTTCGGTCATTATTTAACTATGACCTTTTTTTCATTTTGTTAACTAATCTTTTGTTTGGCATGATTGTTAGGATTGTCTTATTTTTAAATAATCATCAGTTTAATAAAACTAGTAATACAAAAGTAAACAAAAAGGTTTGATCGTTTCCCCGTCATACATCACGCACTTGCATGTGCATTAGTGTCCCGCCAAACTCCATGGCATGGTTATGACCTAATCATTAGAAGAAGTGAGCTATCCACCTTTGTGTGTAACCCTCCACATAGGCATGGCAATAACTTCCCGGATGTAAATTACCTATGTCTCTTGTAAGTAACCCTCTACATTTGCATAGGGAAATACATCCTACAGATTGAACTTGTTCCGCCAAACTCGTGATAGGTTAGGATCAGGGTCCCTTGACTGTCCTTACTGGATAGAAGAGCAATTTAGATACCTATTTAGGCATCAACTTAAACCTCATATAGTAAGCCCTACAAGCTAAACCTTATCAAACCATACCAGAACACTGCTAGGATACCTGGAGAATAGGGTCACTCAGGGAAACATTCCTAACCTTTACTCTTAATTACTATATTTATGTAGGTGATAATGAGTATACAATTGTCACCTGCATCTGTATTTTTATCATTTATTAAGGCATGGTGTCGTGCTGCCAAAACGATGGTTAACCTTTGTATAAATAAGTGACGGTGAACAAAAAACCATCATTCACAATGTCTTATACTATAAGCCATTATGCTTTCCGAGTCATGGCTTAATGCGCATCCGCACTAGTGGTGATAAACAAATATTACTATTGGTCGAGTATTGTTCCATCAAAATAAGATATTGCATCACCTCATGAAGGGCAAATTGCATCCTGGTATGTTAAAATGTTGCTCGTTTCTTGTCTCACCACCTTGGTTGAGACATGTTATGAATTTTTTTGTTCTGATGTTCTTAAATTCTTTATTTCCTTACATTTGTCTCCTATATGTTCCACTAACTTTTTTTCCCTTTGTTTGTGTTTTGGTGCATGCATCATTTCATCATAACCATCATGATTATCATCATTTTGGGACAATTTTTCTGGTTCAGTGTTCAGCAAGGGGCATCATTTATAAAGCAACAGCTTATCTCCATTATCAAGTCCTTCAAAAATGTCAGAACATGGTCAGAAGGTCACCAACGTCAAGATGAGGACATCTTAAAGCCCGACTACATCTTAAAAATGCATAAAGAGGTCAAGGTCAATTTTCGTCAAAATGATTGTTGGGAATTGAAGCAAATTTAGGACAGTTAGGATAACAACGAGAAAGAAGCCTTCACTAAAAAGTACGGGGATATAGCTCCTTACTTTGAGTTCAGTTGGACGATGGCTTATTGCAAGTAGCGACATAGTTCTGGAATCCAGCTTACTGATGTTTCACATTCAACCAATAAGCATTAGTCCCTACCATTAATAAGTACATAGCTCTGCTCAATATAGAAAGGCCAAGTCAGACCAGATTTACTACAAAGCCCTGATGCCTCCTCCGTTCAAGAAAAGGTTGAGGCAAATTCTTGGAGCCACAGAAGTATGGGTTGACAGTCACGTCAAAGTAAAAGGGAATAATGAATGCATCTCTTGGGCTAGCTTGAAAGAGGCAATGATAAATCTTTCTAATAAAAAAAAAGCTCAAGATGTCTACGCTCTGGCAATCTACAAGCTCATTATATTCCCAAAGACTTTGGGTTATGTAGAGGCGACAGTCACTGATTTCTTTTCTCGCCTACGTTGCAACATCAACCCTGTTTCCACCATCATCGTCGAAACCATCCATGCCCTCAGCTTTGTAAAAGAATGGGAACATGAAGTTTATCGAGTGCACCCCATTGCTGTAGATATGGCCCCTAGGTCATCTCTGTGTTAGGAAAGAGAAAGCCAGGCAAAATTTTTTTTTCAAGATCAGTCCTCTTTCCACAGCATTAGAGGATGAATGTCATCAAAATAAGATAGAAAAACATTAGGTCGAGGAATTACGAAATGTCAAAGAGGAAAAAATCACGTGGAGAGCTCCATGGGTGTTCCCTCAGTCGATTGTGCACAGATGTGGAGACTGCACTTTGTGTCCTGCTCCTGGGATTATGGGAAAATACCAGTTATGCTCCTTTATTGGTATTGTGTCAGTTTTAATGCTAGCAATTCATCCTATTCTTTGAAGAGTTAGGACATTAAGATTTTGAATACGGAGAGCCCAATTATAAAGCAAAAGTCTAGTTAGCTTTCCAAGCCTAGAAGAAGGTCCATTGTATACAAAGATACTAGAGAGGAAGCCCCACCATGCCTGGATACGAAGAATGGAGACTTCATTGTATCAATGATCCATTGCCACCACCCAACTCTAGGATACTGCAAATCCCAATAGAGGAACCACCTTCTGAGATCGAGGTACTTAACAAGGAGTTCGAGCGAGAAAAGGCATCCTTTGCTACAGAAATCGCTCAACTTAAGGAGGAAAAAGGCCAACTAGAGATGGATATCTATCTTAGGAGTGGTGAAATGGATCAAGTCGTTAAAAAAAAGGATCGCTTCAAAGATGACCTCGAGAGCCTAACCAAGGATTATGTGACACTCTAAAAAGCTAACAAGTCCTGACGTATTGGCAAGACATCAGTCGAATGGGAAGCAAAAGTTGCCACTCTTAATCGCGAGCTAAATCAGTAAAAGGAGGAAGTTAGAACCAGCAAAGAAAAGTTCACGAGGGCACGTGCTCTTGCTTCCACCTACCAACGAAGGAATCAAATACTCAAGGCCCAAATGCGAGATATGAGAGCCACCAGGGTTAAAAATAAAGCCCTCATTCACAGAATCCAAGAGTTAGAACAATCTCTTCAAGATTATCAAGGTCATATCAATGAACTAACAAGGGCTTCTGAGCAACACAAACTAGATTAGCAAGCGACAATTAACCAAGCACATCTGAACTACCAAGAATAACATCAGCACCTCACTTAACAAGTTCAGATGGCTTAATAAGAGGCGGATGACATGATTGAAGTAGCTTAGTCCATAAGGCGAGACATCGTACCTGTTGGAGATCGTGAGCAATGACGTTTGGGTTTTTTTGATCGTGTAATTACAAAATGTTATCACGTTAGATACTTTCAGATATAATCATGTCATAAAAGAAAAATCCTTTTGTGACTCTATGAATGATGTTATTGATAAAGCTGTTCCAAGAATCAATTGTCTCTAATGCATATGCATATTTAATTTCACCATTTTTCATTACACTTACATCAATCATTCATTATCTTAACCTATCATTGCATCATAAATGTTCATCAATAAATACATTCTTAATAAAAGTCTAGTATGGGAACTGGGCCTTAAAAGTGTAAGGGATTCTGAGATCAATCAGGAACATGGAACCTTACATCATGCACCGCTACAACACACGATGCCGTAAGCAAATCATGGAGAGTGATCATGAAACTTGTATTGAGTGACTTGAGCTAATGGTTAAGGAATCACAAGACTAGATGCTTTCTCAGTAATAAGAAATGCAAAATTAAATCGCAAAACTTATGAAACTAATGACTGCCTCTATGAAAGAAAAAGGGCAAGCTAGCACTGCTTAAATAAGGAATGATCCTCCTAATGCTAAAAGTCCCCTTGCCAATAATCTAGAACTTGCCCAAGGGGAATCTAGACAAGAACAACAGCCCGTTCCTACACCTGCCACTCAGGATCCACTAGTCATCTACCTTAATCTCATTATGATAGGTCAATTTATTCCCGGCACTCAAGGGGTGAACATAGGAGTCTTATTGGCAGATCCGATAACCCTTGACCATAAGGAACCAGAGAAAACAGAAGGTCAAAAGTCCACCATAACTGCAGAAGAAGTGAAAAATTCTAGCTACTAGAAAAACACCTCCAAGCTATCGAGGGGAGTGACAAGTTCAGAGTTCTTGACACGTAATCATTGTCTTTGGTGTCTAACCTTATCATTCCCCCAAAATTCAAACTCCCAGAGTGTGAAAAGTTTAATGGAACCACTGACCATTTTGTCCATATCTGAACGTACCTACGAAAGATGGTCGGGTATGAGAAAGATGAAAAACTCCTCATCCATTGCTTTCAGCATGGCCTTATTAGGGCAACAGCTTAGTGGATATCGATCTAGACAATGTCAAAATCCAATCATGGGCTGACTTGGCTAAGGCCTTTCAAAATCAATACCAGCACGTGTCGAATTGGGCGCCAGGTTAACTTTCCTTGATGAATTTTGAAAAGAGATCCACTGAAAGTTTCAGGCAATATGCCCAAAGGTAGAGAGAAGAAGTGGCCCTAGTTTGACCTCCCCTTATAGAAAAAGAAATGATAATCACTTTCATTCACACCTTACGTGCTCTTTGTTACGAGAAGCTTATAGGGAATGCCACCAAGAAATTCATAGACCTAGTCCTCTCTGGAGAAAATATTGATGCAGCAGCCATTAAGAGTGGTAGAATGTCAGTCGAGGAAACATCTGGATCAAGCAGGAAGCCTATTGCTAGTAAAATAAAGGAAAAAAAGGCCAATGCCATAAGTTATGCTAGCTCATCTCAACCAAAACGGTGTCAAATACCCGACCCTCACTACCCAAGCACGCTGTATTCTCGCCCTATCACCATACCCCCTCAGCTAATTAATGTCATAACTTACAACCCATCCTTTGCAATCCCATCCAACCCACTATAAAGCTACCCTCCAGAATTTCACCAAAGTACCAATCGAGCCACTAATAATGCACCTGGCAATCGAGGTGCAAATCAACAAAGACAACATTTGGATCCCATCCCTATGACCTATAAGTAGCTCTACCAAACCTTGCTCTAAAATCATTTAATGGCCTTAATCTATGTCCCAGAAAAAAAGCCACCATACCCGCAATGGTACAACCCTAATGCCCATTGTGAATACCATGCTGGGGAAATAGGGCATGACATTGAGAATTGCATATCTTTCAAATGAAATATGCAAAATCTAATTAACTCAAAAGTCTTGTAATTTGGGATGAACCAGGGACCAAATGTTACCGCCAATCCTTTACTAAACCACACTGAGCCAGCTGCAAACATGATCGATATTAAAAACAAATATGAAGTAAAGGCAAGCATAGAGGATGTAAGAATGCCAATGTTCTTGGTTTGGTAAGCATTGATTCAGGTTGGGTTGCTCAACGTAACAGAAAAATTAAAAGATAATCTTGACAACTTCTGTGACTTCCACACTGTTATAGGTCATACCCTACAAACATGCATGGAGTTTAGGTCTATGGTTTAAAGAATGATGAATGAAGGCCAGATAGAATTCTATCATGAAATCACACCTGCTGTTGAATCTATTAATATGATAGGAGATGAAACCATGCAGCCACCTTATAGGAGAAACTAACCCCTCATTCTTTATGGTAAGTCAAGTCCGAAGGTCATTTCTTTGACACTTACTTCAAAATTAGTTGTGGAAGTACCTAAACCATTCCCGTGTAAAAGTAACAAAGCTATCCCATGAAAATACGAGAATCAGGTAGTGATGATCGAAGAACTAACTCCCTCAACTGCTGAAATGGAACTGCCAGAAGTTAGTGACCTAACCCATAGCGGTAGGTATTACGCTCCCCCAGCTTAAGAAAAATATAAGGTTGATGCATCTCCAAGCACTAGTACCACTCAAGCCTAAGCAAAAAATTTTAAGCCCTAGAAAGTTAAGGAAGCAGTAAGTGAAAGAGAAGCCATGGAGTTTTTCGAGTTCATCAAGCACAATGAATAATGCGTTGTAGAACAGTTAAGTAAACAACCTACAAAAATTTATATGCTATCTCTGCTTCTTAATTCAGAGGTTCACCGAAATCCATTACTAAATGTGCTAAATGAAGCATATGTACCCTCGGACGTTCCCGTAGATAAGTTGGATCGGCTAGTGAACAACATCATGGCTAATAATTATATTTCCTTCACTGATTATGAGATTCCACTTGGAGGCAGGGACAGTTATAAAGCTCTGCATATCACTACCCATTGCAAGGGATGCATTTTGCCCAAAGCACTCATAGACAATGGGTCAGCCTTAATGTCATGCCTATGACTACATTAAGCAAACTCCCTATTGATCAGTCCAACATCAAGAGTAGATACACCACAGTCTGAGCTTTTGATGGTATATGGCATTGAGTAATTAGAAATATCACAATCCAACTTCAGATATGCCCATGTACATATAAAGTTGACTTCCAAGTTATGGATATTAATCCTTCTTACAACTGCCTATTAGGAAGGCCATGGATACACTCCACCGGAGCCATCCCATCTTATCTCCATCAGAAGCTTAAATTTGTGATGGATGACAAAGTAGTCACCATTGGAGCTAAAGAAGAAATAATCGTCACTGCTTTCACTAAGGATATCTACATAGAGCCTAATGAAGATGCACCAAAGTCATCCTTCCAATCCTTCGAGTTTGTTAATGCAAAATTTATGGGGGAAGGATTGCCAATAGTTAGACCCTACCTGTCAAAGAGTACCCACTCGGGTTTAAAAATGACCGTTGGCAAAGGTTCTCGTGCTGGAAAAGGGCTTGGTAAGAATCTGTAAGGGATGGCTCAAGCCCTACAAGTCACCACTCAAGTCAACAAAAAAGGCTTAGGATTCAAGGCCAATGCACACTTAAGAAAGTAGCAAAAAAAAGAGGATCTACAACAAGGAGATAACACAATCATTGGGTCAAGAAGGGGAATCGAAGCTAACAATGTTCCTGTCTCTCCATGAGATATTTTATTCGGGAGGACGAATCGATCTAAGCCAATCAGGAGAGCAAAAGGCTAAAGACGTATTGGTCATCCTAAACAAAGCACTTAACAACCTCTATCTCTAAGATACCGAGCCATAAAATTTATGTCCTTCCACTAAGACCTGATTTTGATGATAGGGTCATGACAGAAGCCCTTGCACTTTCCCTGTCCCTTTCATGTAACATTAAGAAATGAAAACCTACCTGCCCTTACCCAAAGGCAGATAGGTATCCTATGTAAGGGGCATTTTTTTATCAAACATTATAAATGAAATGACTTTTGCATATATCATTCTATATTGTGTATCACTTTTCAACCTTTTTTTTGCCTTTATTTTTATCCAAATCCCTTAACTGCGTGTGTGCCTTTTTGCAATGTTTATTTATTTACCCTTTCAAATGTTCTAACAACAATTATATGGATGTGTCTAATGGGTTGTTGAAGATCAATTTTGAACAATCAATTTGCACTAGTAAAGTTAATCCTGAAAAGGATTTCGAAGAGAGCTCCATACCACCAGACCTCTTACGATTAGTTAAGCAAGAGGAGAAGCAAATTATGCCCCATATAGACCCAACGAAACTAATAAATCTGGGTATTCAGGAGGATCGAAAGGAGGTTAAAATTGAAACCTCAATAAAATCAACAACTAGGACCAAGTTGATAGAATTACTCTTAGAATATTGGGATGTATTCGCTTGGTCATATCAAGACATGCCAGGACTGGACACTGATATAGTGGTCCACAAGCTTCCCATCAAGCCCAGATGTAAACTGATTCGACAAAAGTTAAGGAGGATGAAGCCAGAAATGCTCCTTAAAATTAAAGAAGAAGTCAAGAAGCAGTTTGATGTAGGGTTTATTGAAGTAGCCAAGTATCCAGAATAGGTTGCCAATATAGTCCTAGTCCTAAAGAAAGATGAAAAAGTACGAATGTGTGTTGATTATCAGGATCTAAATCGAGCTAGTCCGAAGGATAACTTTTTACTACTTCATATCGACACTTTTGTAGACAACACAGCTAAGAATTCTCTTTTCTCCTTCATGGATGGATTCTCAGGCTACAACCAGATCAAGATGACGCCCAAAGACATGGAGAAAACAACTTTTGTAACCATGTACGGGATATTTTGCTATAATGTCATGCCTTTAGGACTCAAAAATGGTGGGGTAACCTATCAATGGGCCATGGTAGCCTTATTCCATGACATGATGCTTAAAGAAATTGAGGTCTACGTTGATGACATGATTGCCAAGTCAACGAAAGAGGATGAGCATGTCACAGACCTTTAGAAACTTTTTAAACGGCTATGAAAATTTCAACTCAAATTGAATCCTGCCAAGTGTACCTTCGGAGTCACTTTGGGTAAGCTTCTAGGCTTTATAGTCAACGAAAAAAGAATTAAAGTTGACCCAGACAAAGTCAAAGCCATTCAAGATATGCCACCACCTCAAACCCAAAAGAAAGTGAAAAGCTTTTTGGGAGACTGAACTACATTGCTAGATTCATATCCCAGCTCACTGATAAATGCGACCCCATTTTTCAGCTCCTTCGCAAACAAAATCTGGGAGAATGGAATGAGGCATGTTAAGAAGCCTTTGATAAAGTCAAACATTATCTGTCAAGCCTGCCAGTATTGGTACCACCGATGCCCGGTTAACCTTTAATCCTTTACTTGGTAGTCTTCAACAAGTCTTGGGTTGTGTATTAGGGTACATGATGAGTCAGGAAAAAAGGAACAAGTAATCTACTACTTAAGCAAAAAGTTCACAGAATACGAGTGTAATTACTCCGAAGTTGAGAAGTTATGCTATGCTTTAGTGTGGATAGCCAAGAGACTCAGGTAGTACATGCTATATCACACCACATGGTTGATTGCAAGGCTTGATCCTATCAAGTATCTATGCAAAGCCCTTACACTATCAGGAAGGCTAGCTAGATTGCAAGTCCTGCTTTCTGAATATGACATTGCCTATGTTAGTTAAAAGGCCATCATGGGCAATACGATAGCTGACTTTTTGGTAAGTCGAGTGGCAAATGACTATGAACCCTTAAATTTTAACTTCCCAAATGAAGCTCAATGTGCATTTTTGAAAAAAAAAATGCCTTCAACCAAGATCAATCCTGGAAGATGTATTTTGATGGAGCATCAAAGCTCTAGGACATGGAATTAAGGCAATATTGATGTCACCCGATGGGAGTCATTATCTGTTCACAGCAAGGCTAAATTTTGACTGCACGAATAATCTTATAGAATATGAAGCTTGTGTCATGGGGCTTCAAGTTGCCATTAAGAGGAATGTCAAGATATTATAGGTGTTCGGTGATTCGACCCTAATTATCTACTAATTAAAAGGGGAATCACAAACTCGCGATGCCAAGTTGATGCAGTATGGGAAGCTAATAGCAAAGCTCAAGAAAGAATTTGATGATATTAGTTTTTGACACTTACCTCGAGAAGAGAACCAAACTGTTGATGCTTTGGCTATTTTGTCATCCATGTTTGAAAGTCAACCAAGAGTCAGATGTTATTCCTATCCATATGAGCATCTACACAACTCTGGTTCATTGTCATAGTGTCGAAAAAGAGAAAGATGGCCTACCATGGTACTATGACATCCTTCGTTACATCAAGAATCAGCAATATCCCAAACATGCAACCGAGACTGCTAAAAGGACCATCAGAAGGCTGGAAAAAATCTTATACAAAAGGAGTCATGATCAAGTATTGCTCAGATGCATTGACATTCCTGAAGCCAAAAAGATCTTAGAAGAAGTTCATGAAGGGATTTGTGGCACACAGGCCAATAGACATCGGATGGCCAAGTAAATCATGAGAGTGGGTTATTACTGGTTAACCCTCAAGAGAGACTACATCACTTACACCTAAAAATGCCATAAGTGTCAAATCTATATGGACAAGATCAATGTCCTTCCAACGCCACTTCACGTCATGACAGCCCCACGGCCCTTTTTCATGTGGGGCATGGACGTGATCAGGACAATCACCTTTAAAGCTTCCAATGCGCATCATTTTATCTTGGTAGCGATCGACTATTTCACCAAATGGGTGGAGGCTACCTCGTATGCTAATGTCACTAGATCAACCGTCTGTAAGTTTGTCAAGTGTGATAGCATCTGTAGATATAGCCTCCCGAACTAAATTATCATAGACAACGCAAGCAATTTAAATAATAAATGATGTAAGCGGTCTATTCATAGTTTAGATCCAGCATCATATTTATGTCCCTTATCGCCCAAAGATAAATAAGGCAGTCGAGGTAGCCAACAAAAACTTTAAAAGAATAGTTGAGAAAATGGCCGAGACTTATAAAGACTGGCATGAAAAGCTATTTTTTGCACTTCGTGCCTATCAAACCTTAGTTCTCACTTCCACAAGTGCTGCCTCATTTTTTTTATCTATAGGATGAAAGCTGTATTCGCCTTATAGTCCTCTTCACTGTATCACAAGTTGATAATCCATACTTTCTCGTTCTCATCACGTCGTGAAGGAAAAGTCTCAATCAAGAAGACTTTTCCAAGTTAGAAAAACATGTTAAGTCGTATGCACCTATAGATCCGCTAGGATTCACCCTAGGGTTCATTGCGACAGGTGTGCCAGAATAATATTAAAGTCTCTTTAGATAGCAGGACTTAACTTTTATGATGGCTAGATGGATGGTTTGCAATGGGTGGTTTGTTTATGTTTTGGTTTCATATGATATCCTTGGTTGGTCGAGGACTCGATCCTTAAAGTTTTGCAGGATTTCTTATATACCTTGATGGATGATAAATTCTAAGGATATTCCTACTTTTTAGTCTTTTTAGATTTAAAGTGATCATTTAGGAGGCGTCCTGTTAATCATGTACCCCATTTTTAGTTGACTTTTGCGGGTTGTTTCCTATTAGTTTTTGTGTGCACCTCCATGGATAATGGGGGAGGTAAAAGATATTGAATTTAGGATATTCTAGTCATGCTCTGATTGTATTCAAGTTTAGTTGTTTTTGGAATTTGGCTCATGGTTTTATTGTTTTTAATTTGAGATGTATTCCAAGTTGTTTGGATGTAGTATATGAGGTTTTGATTGTAACTTTTGTTGAGCGCTAATGATACTGTGTACTAGAACAATCAGTTACATGTATGCATCTAAAAAAAATTAATTAGATAGACAGAAAATATAGTAATTTTGGTTTTACCAAATCTGAAGAACTGATCGAGTCAATGTTTGGAACCTTTAACCTTAAGACAAAATTTGTCTGCCTCACGGGTACTTAACACTATCCGTAACTCAACTCCTAGGCCTCCTCGATCACATTGCAAATCGAATGCACAATCGATTGCAACACAGGGAACCAAAAGAATTTTCTCTCAAAATAGATGTTGTACTAACAAAAAGGAGAGGAGTAGAGGAAAAAATAATTTTTTTCTAGTAAAATACTGTACGATTTCAATTTTTCTCTAAGAGTAAAAGACTCTAAACGGTTATAACCATTCCCACTAAATCCCAAAAAATCTAAAGTTAGGATTTTATTTTTAATCAATTGAGATAATATATTTTAAAATTTGAAATTAGATAGGAATATCTTATCTAAAATAGAATATGGTTGGGTTTTACACTAATAGGTTGGGCCTAAAAAAATAAAGCCCACTCGAACTTTATGCCTATGCCTAAGCCTAAGCTCAAGCCTGATTGAACTCACATACACCAACAACCCAATTTTCTTCTTCATCAAGTGGACATTATGAGAACAATTTCCTATGCACCACAAATATCAATCGTGTAATGTATTTATGCATCCTATATCTACATACAATAACATACATATTGGTATACGTATTTTATATTTAAACACAATTTAGACCATTGATATCCAACAATCCCCCATAATGGAAATTGTCCAAATAAGATAACAAACAGACTTGATATATGAGAAACACTAATTTGAAGAGTTATTGCATCTGGATAGGTAGGTTTTGGCCTTAAACTTTCCATAATGACAACTATCAGATTTACTTAGCTAACTAGTGAACTTGATGTCTTAAACTATTCGACATTTCTTGTAAACTAAGACAATAGGTGTCACACAATCCATCTTTGAACACCCTTGATTCTCACAATTATTTTCATTTTGGTCCTGAACACATCTTAGTTTCAAAGAGTGCTTTAGAGAATTTAGCCTTATCAATTCTCATAGAAATGATCACATTTCACACTCACATAGGTGATCTCTTATCAAAAGTATCTTGCAGTATCCCACTTGATTTTATCAAACTATAAATATCATTAAAAGCATACCTTATTCTAAATTTTTGCAAGCAGCACTAGTTTATCATAGGAATGGATAAGAAATTGCACTCTATGGTGCTCATACTAAGTTGACATAACTCAGTTGTCCTTTTGAACCTAGATCTTAGGATCTCAAGTAACCAGGTTGGGTTGCCATTATGTTACGTTTAATTTATAGGCTTAAGTCCTATTCCCCCCTATGATTGGTCGACTTGCTATCTTTTTAAGCCTTTTGTAAATGGATTCATGATATTATCCTTTGATTTTACATTATCAATAAAGATATTTCCATTGGAGAGTAATTGTCTCACAGTATTGTGTATTTGACGAATATGTCAAGGCTTATCATTATACAGACAACTCTATGCCTTACCAATTACAGATTGGCTATTGCAATTTAGACATATTGCCAGCATAGGCTTTGGCCAACATGGAATATTTTTTAAAAAATTTTGAAGCCACTCACTTTTTCTTTAGATTTAAAGCAATAAACTCATATTCCATCATAGATTTGGCTATACACATTTTTTTAAAAGATTTCCAAGACACAGTAACTTTTTTGATAGTAAAGACAAATCTACTAGTACATTTTGAGTCTTTAGTATCCGATATTTAATTTGCATTGCTGTATCCTTCAAGTACAATCAGATATCTCAAATAGTGCAATCCATAATTTAAGGTGTGTCTTAAATATCTGAGTACTCTCACGATCGCTTTCCAGTGATCTTTTCCAAAATTACTCTTAAAGTTACTCAGTTTACTTACTGAATAAGCTATGTCTGGTCTTATACAATTCATCAGATACATTAAGCTACCAATTATGTGCAAATATTCAACTTGAGATATTACATCACTAGTGTTCTTCCTTAGATGTAAATTTACATCTATAGGTGTTTTGGCTATATTCTTTTCATTCTTACCAAACCTCTTAAGGATCTTATTCACATAATGATCCTGAGTCAACATTAAGACATCTTGTGATTTAAAAATTTTAATTTCTAAAATTACATCTGTTACACCAAACCTTTCATATCAAACTTACTAGTCAACCATGATTTGGTAGCACTAATGATCTCACATTACTGCCCATGATCAACATATCGTTTAATATGGACAAACAATGACATACCTATTATCAGTATACTTTGTATACACATTTATTGCATTCATTAATGTGAATCCCATTTTTGTCAAATTTTTGATGCCATTGTTTTTATGCTTGCTTTATTTAATAAGCCTATACATCTTCCTTTCCTGAACAAACCTTTTGGGTTATTCCATATAGATTTCCTCATCTAATTCTCCAGTTAGGAAAACAATCTTACCATCTAATTGGTGTATCTCAAGATAATTAAGAGCCATAATAGCTATTAACATTCTAATGGATGTTATTCTTGTAACCGGTGAGTACATATCAAATTAATCGAGCCCTTTTTTTATTTGTATCCTTTAAAAATAAGTTGGGCTTTATACTTGTTTATAGATCCATCTGCCTTCATCTTCCGCTTAAATATCCATTTAGATCCCAATGGCTTATGCCCATAAGAAAAATCCACTAGTTCCTATGTATGATTTTGCATGATGGATTCTATTTCGTTATTAATGGGCTCTTTCCAAAATGGTGCTTCTAAAGATTGTCATTGTCTCTTTAAATGTTTAAGGTTCATTCTCTAACAAATACATTAGAAAATTCGACCATAAGTAGTCAAAACTTTAGCCCGTTTACTCCTTCGAAGTTCTTTTTATTCCTCTTCATCCACTTATGGATCACTACTTGAGTCATCATGAGCTCTTTTCGTAGTCTTATTTTCTTTTGTTTCCTTGTATGGAAACATATCCTCAAAAAGTAAGGCATTCATCGATTCCATAATCGCATCGACATGAATGTCAAGAATGCCTTAGTCATGCACAAGAAAGTGATAAGCTGCACTGTTTTTTGCATATCTAATGAATATGTAATCTACAGTCTTAGGTCTGATCTTAACCTTTTTGGGCGGAGGAATGGCCAACTTGGCAAAACACTTCCACACTTTCATGTATTTGTAGGAAGGTTTCTAACCCTTCCATAATTCATACATTATCTTGTCTGAATTCTTCTGGATATTTTATTTAATATATAGTTGGCCATTAAAATAGTCTCCCCTACAAGTTTTAAGGTAACCCGAAGCTTATCAATGAAGCGTTCATCATGTTTTTCAATGTAGAATTCTTATGCTCCATAATACCATTTTGTTAAGTTGGTAAAGAATGGTGGTTTGATGGATTATTCCATTTTCTATGTAGAATTCATTGAAAAATGAATCATATTGATCACCCCAATCAGTCCATACTTCCTCAAGTCTCTTAGTTGACTTTTAACCTCAGTTTTAAAGAGTTAAAAGCCTTCTAAGGTCTCATCTTTGTTTCTTAGCAAATAGACATAACAATATTTCGTGCAATCATCAATTAAAGTAATGAAATTTTTTTACCACCTCTAGTTTGCATGAATTTTAAATCACATATATCTATATGAATTAAGTCTAAATATTTGCTTTGTCTTTCTATTAAATAGTAAAGAGCCTTAGCAAATTTGGATTCTACACAAGTCTCACATTTGTAATTTTATCAATCTGAATTTTTGAAAGCAAATCCAAAATGTTAATCCTTTGTAAGGTCTTATAATTCACATGACCTTATTTGCCATGCCATTGATTAGAAGACTCAAGCAAAAACATCAAAGAACTCGTTTTATGCATCTTATCTTCTTTGTTACAACACTCATTACATTAAGCTTAAAAAGCCCATCCAAAAGATAACATTTACCTACAAGCATCCCACTTTTAATGAGTTCAAATTGGTTAGATTCAAAAACCAACCTAAATTCGTTCTTGCTCAATAAAGAGCTGGATACCAAATTCTTACAAATTTCAAGAACAAAAACCACATTATTCACGGTTAGTTTTTTCCCAGATGTCATCTTGAGCACTGCTTTCCCATGGCCTAGTATTTTGCATACCGAAGAGTTTCCCAAAAATAATTGCTCATCATGAGTAGCTTCTTCATACTAGGAGAAACTTTTCCTATTATCAACCATTAAGTCTTTGGGTTTTCCACTATATTCGCTTTTGTCACAACAGCAGCAAGCTCAATCTCGTTGTCAACATCTAAGATGCCTTAAGTTTTTTTATTTTTGTTTTAACAATAGTCTCTAGCATAGTATCCAAGCATGTTCCATACATAAAAAATACCCTTTAATTTGTTGACATCGGCTTTCTTATTGCTTTGGGAAAAATTGGAAACAATTTGTTTCCTCTTTCACATAGGTCCAATAATATTTGCCTCGACATCCATAGACTGAATACTATCCTTTCTTTCCAAAGCATGTACATCTATCGATTTTTAGCCAAATCACGATTTGAGTCCACCATCTTGAAGTCCAAAAATCGGCCAACTGCCAATTTCTTTGTGCTGGCATCCTCGGTTTTGTACTTCCTGCCCAAGGAGTCTCATAGCTCTCTCACTATCTTTATCAAAATATACACGTTGTATAACGTGTCATCCAATCTACTGAGGATATAACTCTTGTAAAGGAAATCTGAATGTTTCCATGCATCCATTGAAGCCACCTCGGTATTATCCGATTCTCCCTTTTTGAGAACTAGGGGCCCCTCTCGTAAATACTAGGTCAGATTCAGAGTGGTTAAATAACACAGCATCTTCTGCTGCCATCTCTTGAAGTTCACACAGCTGAACTTCTCAGGTCTCTCACCATGCATAGCATGTAAAGGTAATTACGCTATAAGCTCACTCATATTACCGATAATCATCTGTTATTTTAAAAAGAATAACATGATCAACTTTAATGACCATTTAAAATGCTTTTTTCAAAGACAAGATAAATAATCCACAGATTATAAAAATATCCAAACACATATAATTAATCACCAAATAACAGAATTGACAAAGCAATTATTGAAACCAAATAGCGTACACCACGATGTAAAATAATGAATAGCATCTACAAGTCTAAAGTAATCAAAATATTACTTATGCGCAATAATATAGAAACTAAAAACAATATAAATAGAACAACCAAGCATATTGTAACGAAAATATATAGGAAATCAATTAATGGAATAACTGCACAATCAGAGAATAAGAGGAAAGATAAAACATACACAGGCCGAACGAGAGTGCGATGATGAACGTGTGAGGTATGAAACGGAATGGGCGAATATTACAGAGAATAAGAAGAAAGATAAAACATACACAGGTCGAACGAGACTTGGATGATGAACGTGTGAGGTATGAAACGGAATAGGCAAATATTACAATTTATAAAACTGTGAAATGTCAAGCCACAGACAACGCAAAATTAGAAAAAAAAATTTAAGGAATGAATGCAATATATATTATACATAAAAAGGCAATAACTCCCAAACAATGTCAGAACATTTACCGCCTATACGCTTAAAGCAAAACCCAATAGCATTAAAAGAATAATTGGAAACAGTAGCGCTGCTAACAGTGTTGAAATCAAGCAGAGGTAGATTGCAAAAGACGTATAAAAGAACTGATCTAAAAATTCACTAATGTAAAAAGCATACACAAAACATGATATGAAATCAATTCTTTCAAGAAACCAATTATTAAAGAACTTCCAAAAGCGGAATGTATGGAAATCCTCAAAGGCCACACAAAGTCAACAAATAATGTAATAGAAATAACAATGAATGAAAAGGAGCAATCACAGCCCATCTATATTTATAAATATATATAAAACTCATATTTATAAAATTAACAACATGATCAAGCAGAAAGTTAGGAGTCAGGTATTGAAACCAAATAAGAACTGTATATATAGAGAGGCGGCAATTGAGAGGGTTTGGGTCGAGTCATTTCGGGTTTAAGCTCTTTTGGGTTTGGGCTAATTTGGGTTCGAGTTCGGGTCAATTTGAGCTTGGGTCAATTCGGGTTTGAGTCCATTTGGTTCAGGACAATTCAAGTTTGGATCTATTTGGGTTCGGGCCAATTCGGGTTTGGATTCGAGTAAATTTTATATCATTTTTATTTTATGTTAAATGTAATCACTTTTACATAATTTTAAATTCTAAGCCCAGACCTGAATTTTGCCTGGATCTGCCCAAAAAAATCTTAGTTTGATTCTATGGGCCTAGCCGAGGCCCGAAAAAGTTTTGAATTCTTAGCTCAGGACCAAATTTGGCATGGTCGACCTATTTAAGTACAAATCATTATTCATAATATTAAAAAGTTATTTTTATATTAACATTTACATATTTTATAATTAAATTTAAATATAAATATTTTATTTTATTTTTTAAAAAATACTGTTTCAGGTCGAGCATGCTTAAAACTTAAAATCTAAGACCTAGGCCTAATCGTTTCGGGCCTATTATGTTGAGCAGGCTGTCTGGCTAATGGGCAAGTTTAGTTGTTAGTCTAACATGTGATTTTTTTCATTTTTGATATGGTATTATCTATTATGGTTTCCATATTTTTTTTAATTTATCTTATTACCTTTTTTATATTATTATCAGACTCTAATTATCATTACTTAAAATAATAATAATAATAATAATAATAATAATAATATTCAAAGAAGTATTTAAAGTTTTACTACTAATATGCATAAACTCTTAATATTTAATGAGTTTAACTAATTAAATTATAAAAAAAAGTGATAAATGAATGATATATTTTATTGAAAATGCTTTCAAAGCTCATGATATGATTTACTTTTCTATAAATTATTATTTTATCATAAATAGACCTGCTCAAGGATCGGGCTACCCAGTTGGTCCAATTGGGCTTAGGCCGAGTTCTTATATTTTTGTTTCAGACCGACCCAATTTGACTCAGAACAATTATTTTAAATTAATATAACATATATTTATTTTATTTTATTTTATTTTATTATAAAATATATAAATATTAATAAAAATATTCTTTAATGCGATGAACAGTAATTCTAGCTTGAACAGGCGGGTCTAGGCACATTAAATAAGGGCATGTACTTAAGATTTTAAAAAATTCAGGTCGTGGCCTGGCCTAATCTATGAGCAGATTCAATCACATATAAAATATAAATTAAGTTTTTAATATTTAATTAAATTATATATGGTATTAATATTTAACATTTAATATTGGATTTATTTTTGATATAGTATTATCTATTATAGCTTTCATATTTTTTAATTTATTCTATTATTTTGTTATATTATTATCAAACTTTAATTATCATTACTTGAAATAATAATAATAATAATAATAAGAAGAAGAAGAAGAAGAAGAAAGATATTCAAAGAAGTATTTCAAATTTTACTACTAATATACATAAACTCTCAATAGTTAATGAGTTTAACTAATTAAATTAAAAAAATGATAAATCAA
>JBBYHK010474886.1:0-19165 GCA_038382065.1 Adansonia grandidieri | reverse complement strand
GCCTCGTTATTAGAAGCATTAGAACATCTAGGGCAATAAAATGATCATGGAGACAACCTTTTGGCTATTGGGACTTGTAAATATAGGCTTTGTGAATATTAGGCTTGGTAAATATAGGGCATGCAAATGAAATGATCACGAAGGGTTTTGTAAATATAGGGTTCAAAAAGAATGACTAATGCTTGTAAAGACTCCTTAGAAGCACCAATATGGTTAGAAAAATGAAGTCTTTATGAGACTTGGCCTTTTGTTTCTTGTTCGTTTGAATCTTGTAAATGTACACCAACTATGAACAAATAAATCAATGGCTTTGGTTGATGAAATGATAGTGTAGAATCATAACTCGAATCCTACAGATTCTTGCCTTTGCAATAATCTCCATGGCTGATTTTTAGTTCATTGCTTGACATTTAATTTGTCTCATCAGATACCGTTTTATTGATTTATTCCTTTGTTTATTCATTTATTTGTTTATTAATTCATACATTAATTTTTCCATTTATTGACATACATACATACATGAATAAAAATAAAGATAAATGTTGACAAGATCTATGTATTAACTCATACTCATTTAAGTTTTTTCTTTATTTTCAAGGGTGAAGTATGGCAAGTTCGATGAAGTTACTCAAAAAAAAAACAAGTCTGTTTTCACCTAATGAGTATTATTTATACTTCTGCTGGTGATCCTAGGAAATTCATGCTTAAAGACAATGTGTTAACATCTAAGATATACAGTCAGTGGACACTAACCTTTGACATTAACATTAGTGCCCTACTATAAGAGGCAGATGCAAAAATCGTTGTGAAATAAGAATTGGCAATCTTTGACTTTGGCAAGAAGGAAGTGTCTATGCAAAAGTAAAACTATGACCCAAAAAATTATTAATATTACAAGTAATCCAATATTATACCTATATTTCTGTCGGGGATCTGAGAAAGTATAAGTTGAAATGCAGTTATCTCAAAATACTCAATCTTTATCATACGAACACTTTTGCCAAGGATTCGGGGAAGTACAAGTTGAAATGCAATTATCTCAAAGTACTCAATCTTTATTATATTTCCATTTTTGTTGGGGATCTGAGGATTATAAGTTGAAAGGCAATTACTTCATAGTACTCAATCTTTGATAAGCCAGTCCTGTAATACATATTCATGTTCATGCCAATCAAAAGGGTAATAAGTAGTATAGTGAGATAAAAGTCATCCTATTATTAAATGCTAATAAGTCACAGTCGATTGAAACTAGAACCATACAAATCCAAGAAAACAAGGAAATCCATTCAGACATTATCCTTGGCCTTAGCCTTTCATTGTTCAGCAACCTTAACATAATCACATAATCTCTGCCATTCCAATGAACCTGGAAAACTCCCTACCCAAGGTGGTATAATCTATGCATTAAGGTGCAACACCTTTTGTCTAAAGATTTCGTCAATCAATGCATGATGTTCAATGTGAGGATAATTGGGAATATCAGTATGGTCAGTAAGATATCATAGGCTGCTAAAAATTCCAACTTAAGTTACTTGGATGATTCTTTGCTATGAATGAGCTTTTGGCTTTATCTTCTCAGCTAATGAATTTAGTAAAGAGTCATATTGTGGTTGTCCTCATGGCATGACTGAGGTGACAAGAAATAACCATGCATCTTATGGAATTCTTGACTTTGAGGACTTAAAGTTTGATGCACCTTTTGATGTTCCATTAGTTGGCCTACAGTTTAGCCCTCGAAGATGTCAATTCAGTGAAATTCTAAGAACTGACGGATGTTTGTCAAGGACGATTGGTTTAAGGGTTATAAGCCTTATGGTAGTATGCTAATCAGGGGCATCTTCTATCGTGACTTTAAAACTTTGTACATTTCTTTTTGGAATTTGTAAATTATGAGATATTTTTGGTTCATAAATAGTGTGCATTTTATAATGGACCACTAATTTTATTAATAATGATTTCCAATATCGAGGATAATGACAACATTTTGGAAAAATTTTTCTTTAGTAGGTGATTACCATTAGTTTGAACTTTGTCAAAAATGTCCTTTACCTCTATATTTATGGTTATCCCAAACATTTAACTATGGACCTTTCACCACCAATGACCTTTCATATCTAAATGTTCTTTTCTGTATATTCCTTGAAGGTCTTATAAATGGGTTATGCTCTTAAAAGATTTACATAATGATAGTTTGACATGTGTTAAAATAATGATAGTAATTCTAAGATCTCTTTCATTTAGGTAACATCTTGCCATGACTTCCTTGACACTTTTCCAAATCTTTGATTTAGGAAAAATGAGAATAAAAATAAGCCGAAAACACTTTTTCTTTTTGAACAAAACCTTTTCAAACTAATTCTTAATACGTAAGATATGAGATCCAAGATCATTTCCAAGCTAATAAAATTTTCTTTCCTAAAAGCTCCACCAATCGTTGGTGGCTATGAAGCCAATATTATTGAGGGGCATACCTTAAGCCTTTATTGAGTGCAACATCATGTTATTAAAGTATTCAAAATGATTGTAGAAAGAAATTTTCCATTTTTCCTAGCGAAATGCTTGAGAAGTTCAAATGGTTGTGTTTGAAATGAAAAATAACCTTCTTTCTCTATCCCATCTCAAATATAAAAAATTATTCCTTTTGCAGTCCCCTTTGAGCCTAATAATGTATTTTCTTTCTTTGAGGATCACCTTTCACACTGAGGGCAAATGCAGCAAAGCTTCAAAATCAGAAGGAGCAAATTTTAGCTTAAAGTTACAAGAAGAATAAGTTTGTTGTCATGACAAAGTCAGAAATCAAGCAAAGTTCAAGTTTCAAGGCCAAATATTCAAAGTAAAAAATAAAGAAAGTTCAAGTTTCAAGTCCAAATATTCAAAGTGGTAAATGAAGAAAGTTCAAAGTTCAATTTGCAAGTTCAAATATTCAACATGAAAAATGAAGTTTAAATTTCAAATCTTCAAAGTAAAAAAATAAATCAAGAAAGTTCAAATTTCAAGTTCCTTCAAAATAAAGAATGAAGCAAGCGAAAGTAAATGAAGAAATGTAGATGTGTTTTTGCCTTGGAAGACATTCTGGGTCAAGCTTTGCTAAAGAAAAGTGATCATTGATTCAATTACCTTTAAACACTTGATTTGGGCCTATTTATCCTTTTTTTAAACCCTAAAATATGGCCTACATTACATACCTAACAAAGTCCATTTTGATCAAACATAGCTATCTTAGCTATCGAGGTATTCCTAGGAAGCCTTTTAAAATTTTATCTTTTTGGATGATTTTTGAGTCTTTAATAATATGAAGGGGTAAATTTAAAAGCCTAAGAGTTGCTCCTAAATCAATAAAGATAACCACTAATTAGAGAGAATCCTTCATGCTGATTCAGAAACTACCCCTAACCTTTGAAAATTTCACGACATCAATAAAAGGTTGAGTCAAAGGCCCAAACATTAATTCCTTTTAAAAATATAAACTTTTAGAACTTTTATGCCCAAACTTGGAAATTGATGCTTACCAAAGGCCTTTTAAATAAAACCTTTTGAGACTTGGTGTTTACTAGCATTAGTTTAACGCCTATCGGGCTATTGTATTTGAAGATTAAAAGGATGTTATAACTTGATTTTTTGTCTTTTAAGGAACTCTTATGAGATGAACATCCATCTGAATTGGTCTTCATAACCTTGACTTTATTATATAAACAAATTTTAACTGTGCCACCCTATTTGTGCCTTTAAATTGATTTTTTTATCTCATTCAAAGAACTCCTAAATCATCGATCACAAGGAAGTATTAACATCATGATAAAGATAGCACATCCATTACCTTTGATATTGGAAAGTCCAGAGTTGAGATTGTTTTTGAATTTTCATAGATTTTAATCGAGTAAACTTTTCCCCAAGTCAAAATAAGAAGGTGATCCCATTATATAAATTCTGGAATTTTGATAAAATATGACACTTTTTATTATTTCAATAGAAGTTTGCAAATGCCTTGAACATGATATTTATCCAATTACATAAATTATATATTTGAATTAACAAACACTAATTTCATATTTGATGACTTTTCAAGAAAGGTTAAATGATCTTATGAAAAAATCTATCACATTTTCACGCGATCCTATAGTAAGGTTGTAAAAAAAAACTTCGATAGTGATATTCGAAACATTTAGAAGTTTTCATTCTTAATGAAACCTTTGAAAATCTATGCTTGACGTAGTTGGCCAGAATGGTAGTCACTCGACAGTGGCATCCTTTCAAAGTCTTCGGTGGTGATATTTGAAACATTCAAAAGTTTTCTTTTTTAATGAAAGCATCCAAAATCTATGCCCGACATAGTTGGCCAGAATGGTAGTCAGTTGACAGTGGCATCCATTCAAAGTTTTCAATGGTGATATTTAAAGCATTTAAAAGTTTTGTTTTTAATGAAACCTTCCAAAATCTATGCCCAATATAGTTGGCTGGAGTGGTAGTTGGTCGACAGTGGTGTCCGTTCAAAGTCTTCAACGGTGATATTCGAAGCATTTAAAAGTTTTCGTTTTTACTTCCAAAATCTATACCCGATGTAGCTGGTCGAAATGGTAGTTAGTCGACAGTGGCATCCTTTCAAAGTCTTCGATGGTGATATTCAAAGCATTCAAAAGTTTTTGTTTTTAATGAACCTTCCAAAATCTATGCCCAATGTAGCTGGTCGGAATGGTAGTCAGTCAACAGTGGTGTCCTTGCAAAGTCTTTGATAGTGATATTCGAAGCGCACATAGAAATTAGAACCAAATCCTCTATGATCACTAGTAAAGTGTATAAGAGGAATAGGTTCATTTATGTTAGAACCAAATCTTTTGTCATCATTGAGATGCTTTTATGCCAAAGGTGTAAAGGAGGAAAGGTTCATTTGTTATTGGCAGCTTCACTTAGTTAGGAACTAATAAAGTGTAATGTCCAACTTCATCTAATAAAGTAAAAGGATCGGCAAAGTTTATCATAGGTGTAAGTTAATTTCATTCGGTTAAGCAGAAAGATTAGCGAAGTTTTCATAGGTTTCAGTTGATGTATATATATGGTGTAAAAAAAGAAATCTTCGCTTTCTGAGTTGGGCTTTTGTTATTATTTTGGTTTAATAGATACTTTTTAAATTTCCTTGGTTAAAAAGAAACTCTTTTAGAAAAAATTTGTAAGGCCCGAACAAAATTGTGTCTATTTGGCTTTTGCCCTGTTCTTGATTGTAAGCAACGGTCAAAGAGGGGCAATTGTAGACATTTAATTTTGTCCAGGCCCTTTTCTTTGTTAGTCTAAAAGCATCCAAGAAATAAAATTAGGCACTTTTCCACATGAGGTAAATTTTAAAGTGGAATTTACATTTTTAAGACCTATTTAAATATGCTTAAATGACCGCAGGTGCACGTGACAAAATTTACACCATTTCAAGGGTCATACAGAGTAAATTTAGGATAAAAAAGATGAATTCAAGGTAAAATAATTTGATTTTAACCCTATATTTTTCAAATTTTGAAATTTGTTTCTGTACATGTTATTATGGTTAAACTTTTCATTTTTAGAAATTTTTCAAGAATTTTTGTTAAACTTGGGAAGTTAACTGTCGTATATTTTTATCGATACCAGTATGGCATTTATACCTATATGCACTCTAAAAAAATCAGAAATAATCAAAGAAAAACTACTATTGACATTTTATACAATAAGGTGTCAAGTTGTCTATTTTTATAATTAATTTTGAATTTTTTGCAGCACCGCGAATATCTTACTTGAAAATTTTTTCATTATAAATTGTTTCGGATTTCATATGTTCATCTTTATTTTTATAAATTAATATTTTGATTACTGTGATGGATAAAATTTATTTTTATAAAATTTGAACACATTTTTGAAATTTTTTTGGTTTTAAAATATGAGTTTTTCTTTATCTATAAAATTTTTTGTGGAATCTTCTCAAGTTTTAAACTTCAAAATTCTTTAAAAATTCACATTTAACTACTATTAAATCAGTTTTTTAAAACTTATTTTATTTTATAAGTTTTACATTTTCTTCTCATTTTTTAAATACTAGATTTTCTACTCCATAAATTTTTTTTGGGAAGACTTTTCTGAGTTTCTAATTTTTAAAAATCTTGAAATATTATTATTTATTTCATATTAAATCGGTTTTAGAAAATCCATTTTTTTATGAGTTTTGTATTTTTTTCATAATTTTCCCATGTTTCCAAGATTCAGAGTTTTCTACTCCGTAAATTTTTATTGGGGGACTTCTTTGAGTTTATAATTTTTTAAAATTCTTCAAATATCTTTATTGAATTCAATTAAATCAGTTTTTTTCAAAAATTCATTTTATTTTATGAGTTTTACATTTTTTTCATAATTTACTTCGTTTCAAAAATACGAAATTTTTTACTCCGTAAATTTTTTTAGGAGGATTTTTCTTGGTTTATAATTTGTAAAATTCTTTAAATATTATTTTTTAATTTGTGTTAAATCAGTTTTTCAAAATTCAATTTATTTTATGTGTTTTTCATTTTTTTAGAATTTTTTTCATTTCCAAAATATATAGTTTTTCACTCCATAAATTTTTTCAGGAAGATTTTTTCAAGTTTATAATTTTCAAAATTCCTTAAATATTATTTTTAAATCATATTAAATTAGTTTTGAAAAATTCAACATATTTTATGAGTTTTAAAATTTTTTCTGTTATCAAGATATGAAGTTTTCTAGTTAGTAAATTTTTTCGAGAAGAGTTTTCTGATTTTCTATTTTTTAAAATTCTTAAAATATTACTTTTTAATTTATGCTAAATTAGTTTTGTAAAATTCATTTTATTTCATGAGCTTTGCATTTTCTTTCAAAATTTTTCTATTTCCAAGATATAGAGTTTTTTACTCCGTAAATTTTTTCACTAAGATTTTTTTAGTTTATGATTTTTAAAATTCTTTAAATATTATTTTTAATCCCTATTAAATTAGTTTGTAAAAATTTAATTTACTTTATAAGTTTTGCATTTTTTTCGTATATGACAATTTTTTCTGGTAAGAGTTTTTCTTATAAAATTTTACGAGTTTGCTATTTTTTATTTTCTTCTGTAAATTAAAAATTGCTTTTATTGTTTGATTAAGTTAAATTGATCATATTAAAATTTTATTTCAATTACATAATTTTTAATTTTTATAATTTAGTCCTTCAAATTAATTTTTATGGTATAATTTTTTAGATTATATAAATATCTTCTACAATTATCTAGATTGTTGTGATTTCATGCATGACATAATCTACTAAATGACAAAAATAATTAATTTAAATCAAATCAAAATCAATTAACATCAAATCAAATTTATATTAAACAAAAAATAAATAAAATAAAATAAAAAAGAATATGGTAGAATGGTGGATACCATTTTCTGTGTAAGGGAGATGGGCATTTCATTTTAAGGGGGCTTTAGCAATGTCTATAAAAAAAAAGTAAAAATACTAAAAGTACATAGATTTTCAAGCATTTTCAAGGTAAAATTCTTGTAAATTTCTAACTTTTTGTTTATTTCTTACTTAAATCTTCTTTTTAATGAGCCAAATGAATACTTTGCTCATGAATTTTTATTCATGTTGAAAGGCCAAGTATGATGGCTGTGATTAAATTTCTTGATTTTGTTGTTTTAGTTAATTTTTATTAGAAATAATTTGATTTTTCTTTGAGATTATTTTTGCTTGTTGATATATATCGTTATTTTCATGTACATATGTTTATGTATTTTTTCTTAATATTTTCATGTTGTTTTACAAGATTTATACATTATTTTTTTTCATGTTTTTATGCTTATTTATGCTTGATAAAAATTGCAACATGTATGTATATTAATAGTTATAAAAATATGTGATGAAAAATTATTTTTTGTTGAAATATCATGCTGGCAGAATTATTTAGGGTCTGATTTTGTGATGTTTAAATTTTATTTAGCTTATTTTCTAAATATTAGAAATTTTAAGAACTAAATTGCAAAATACATAAAATTTTTCGTACCATTTTTGGTTTGGCCGAGAGCTTCTTGGGCCTTAAGAATTCTGATTCATGTGTGTTACAAACATGATTTAGGTATTTTTAACACTTTAGGAGTCAATTTGTAATTTTAGAAAGTTTAGGGATTAAATTACAAAAAATAAAAGTTATGCTTTGAGGCTAAAAGTATTTGGCCGAACCTTTGTATATATTTTTGCCATTTATTTGTTGATTTTTAGTTGGTTTCATGATTTTTTGTGATATATTGTGATATTTTATATAAAGGTCAAAATGTAATTTTACAAAGTTTAAAGATTATTTTATAAATTGTAGAAAATTTTTTTTAAGGCCAATCTACTTGGTTGAATGCTTGTTGATATATTAGCTGTATTTTCATGCTTCATGTGATTTTTTATGATTTTTAGGTTATTTCATTGTATAGGGACTAAAATTAAAATTTAGAAAAGTGTAGGGACTAAATAGCAGATTGAGGTATTTAGGTGTAAAATGGTCATTTTGTTACTTTTAAAAATTTCTATTATTCCTTTGGCCTTCCATAGGGGTATGGAAATTTTTAAAACTTTTCTATCCTCTTGGTTTTTCGTCAGGTACAAAATGAAATTTTTAAAAGTTTAGGGGCCTAATTGTAATTTTTGCATTTAAGCCAAATTTATCACTTTTAAAAATTTTTATTATTCCTATGGCTTTCTATAAGGGTACATAAATTTTGAAAACTTTTTGTATTCTCTCGTTTTCCATCGGATACGACATAAATTCTCAAAAGTTTAAGGGCTTAACTGTAAATTTTGTATTTTAAGCCAAATTTTGAATTTTTTAGTTTCCCATTTAGGGTAAATTCATTATTTTATGATTATTCTACTGTCCATCAGGGTACTGAGATACTTTGACATCGAAGGTATACCATAGGGGCATTTTGATAATTTTTCTCACCAGATTCTTTTATACCAAAGGTGAATTTTTAAGATTGATTTAGCCTTCCTAGATCATTTTAAGGTCTATTAAGATTATCGAGATATTTTATGTCAAAAATATACCATAGGGGTATTTGATAATTTTTTTCGACCTGAGTCTTAGATAAACGCTGAGATGCTTTTAGGCCAAAGGTGTATAGTTAGGATAGGTTCATGTTTTTATTATCATTTTGGGGTCCTTACTATAATTAGGATACTTTCATGTTGAAGGTATACACTAAGAACATTTTGATAATTTTTTATAGAGCCGAATCTTAAGTATTCTCTGAATTCTTTTAGGCCAAAGGTGTATATATTAGGATAAGTTCACCCTTTTATTATTATTTTCAAGTTCGTAGGATAATCGAGATACTTTCACATCAAAGGGACGCTTAAGGGCATTTTAGTAAATTTACATTAGAACCCAGTTCAATGTGATCACGGGATACTTCTATGTCGAAGGTCTACAATAGGAATAATTCATTTGTTTATCAAGTTTTAGAATCTTTAGGGCATCGGGATATTTCTATGTCAAAGGTACACCTTAATAACATTTCATTAATTTATTTTTATAACCGGGTCCTTTAGGGTCACTTGGATACTTCTATGTCAAAGGTAACTTTAAGGGACATGTTGGTCATATCGATAACATTCAGATCCTTGGAGTCGAGTTTAGTACATTTTCATCTAAATGAGTCTTGAGAGATTTTTATTTTATTAATAATTATAATAAAATTGGAATTCTTGTAAATTAAGGCAATGTCTCCTATGTTAAAATAGTACATGAAATTCCTACGAGAATACGCGAGGGATTTTACGGATTATTTTAATAACTAGACACCCTTTTTCAAAATAAAAGTTAGGTTTTTTCAAACTTTGTAAAAATAAAACCTTTTGTATCCTACAAGTTCTCCAATAGGGTATGACAGAGAATGATAAAAATCTTCATGTTCACTTGGTTCTTTGAGAAGGTACAAAAGAAATTTTGATTTTTAAAAATATTAAAACTCGACTTTCTTGAAATAATAAATTTTTTAATAAAATATTATGAGAATTATAATTAAATATCAAATGCTAAAATTTAATAAAAATCAAAATTTAGGTTAACACGTAATTAATAGGTATCGATTGCCGAGCTTCACGAGAAGGTCAATCCTTACTTGTGATTGTAACCAACTCCCGGAACCTTTTAAGCGATCTCTTGTATAAGCGTAGATGTCGGAGTTTATTTTTTGGGGTTTCGTAACTTTTGAAATACGAACTCTGGCAGAAGTCCAATCTCTCCTGGCTAAAATAAGATTGGTGGCAACTCAAAAATAAATGGTCATTTCGTAATGACTGTTTAGAGTTAAGTCAAGTGGGCGATTCATCTCAACAACTAAGTCCCTAGGCGCAAAAAAAGAATTCTAGGAAAAGTAATAACAATATGGCCCCAAATAAAAGAAAATAATGATATATATATATATATATATATATATAGAAACAAAGGGTATACTACCATTTTTAAGTCGAGTTGGTTGAGATTTGTATTTGGGCCATGTTGCGACATATGTAAGTCCCTCCCTAAAGATCCACAGGGAAATCTAGCTATTTCTATGTTTGCATCTTTTGTTACCTTTTCCTTTTATTTTATTGATTTTAGAAATCCAATACATGTATGAGGTAGGACTTTATCGAGATTTGCATCCTTTCACTCTATATCTTGTGGCAAGACTGATACACAATATAATGTATCTTTTAAATCCTTGCACTAAATTATTGTTGTTATTGTATATAGTAGTAAGCAAAGGTCATATCCATAGAGATTGTTCTTAATTTGTAAGTTTTGATGCTAAAATCTCTAATATAATATATGATTAAACAAATTTAAAAAACTTCACAAAAAAGCGAAGAAAGAGGGGTTGATTGTATTGAAATGCAAAATAAAATATGAAAACTAAGTTTTAAGAAAACAAAATTTTATATCTAACAAGTAACAATAATGATGAAAAGTATGGTTAGAGAATCATTTGTCACCTCTAAACATAAATTACAAATCACTATCGAAATTATCTTCAATTAACTCTTGAAACTATCAACCGTAGATAACAAGAAGCTTTACTACCCTAATCTTTCCTTCATTTCTCTTTAAATAAAATAAGTTCTCTATTTAATCTGTAACTACTAAATAAACTAGAATAAGCTTTTTAGATTTAATTTAATAAAAGCTTTAAGATGAGAAAGATAGGTTGATCTAAGTAATAACAAACAAGCTTGGATTATTTAACTTAGGTTATGTTCTACATCGTAATCAACAAAAACTTAACCATAGTAATTGATCACAAACTGCTATTAATGAACAAGAAAACAAAAAAATTACAGATCAAGATTCCTAATCTAGAAATGAATAATTATCAAGTTCTATTCAATTGCCTACCTAAACAAATCAAGATAAGAATCATAAACAATTTTTATGGAAGAACATAAGCAATTTTAATAAATAATTATTGAATAATTCTGAAACTCAATTTCAATATCATGTTAGAGCCTTGAAATCACCCTTAACCATAAAAGAATTTAGTTGCACATGTTTGTTATACTCAAGAACAAAAATTTCAGTAAGAATGAAAGAAAAAAGAAAAAAAAAGAGAGAAAGAAGAAACTAAAGTGTAGTGGCTGGTTGTAATCTTCTTCTTTTTTAGTTCTCCTTATTATGCTCTCCCCTCCTCTTAATTTTGACTTTTTTCCTTTTGCATGCTAATGTTAACTCTCTACTTAGAGTGGCTGAAAACCTTAGGTTGGAAAATCCTATTCAAGTAGGAAATTTGAATATTACTTTTAAAGTAGATTTGGTTGACCAATTTTAATGCTTTTAAGGCAAGTATATGTTTGCTACTTCAATATTGTCTTCCACATTTGTGATTCTAATATTCTAAGCTTATTAACATCCTCATTAAAAGTTTTTACTTTATTCTCCAAAATCAAGTCTGAAATTGAAAAAAAAATGTCGCAACGTGGCCGAAATTTAAGTCTCGACCTGTCGAACTTAAAGACGGGTGAATCACTCATTTTTATATATTCCCTGTTTAGGGACCGAGTCATCGAGGTGAATCACTCACTTGACTTAACTCTAAATAGTTGTTACGAAACGACCAGTTATCTTAGAGTTACCACCAATCTATTTTGGCTAGGTGAGATTTGTCACCTATTAGAGTCTGTCTTTTAAGGGTTACGAAACCTTGGAAATGAACTTCATGGTCCACATTATTGCTAGAGATCACATGAAAAGATTTGAAAGTCAATTATTATCATGAGTAAGAATCAATCTCTCTTATAAAGCCTAAAAATTCGTACTTTTTAATAACTTGTTAACTTAAATCATGATTTTGTTTGGTATTGGTATCCAATATTTAATTACAATTCCCATATGTCAAAATTTCCCTAAGCTAAATTTATTATTCCATTCGAGTTAATCGGGTTTTTAATATTTTTAAAATCAAAATGTCATTCATACCCTATCGAACAAAAAAAGAGAAACACAAAGTTTTGTTTTATGAAACTAAAAAATTTTTAATTTTACTTGTTTTGTAAATGATATCTTATTATTAAAATAGTTCGTGAAACCCCTTCCATTTGCTGGAAACATTCCATGAACTACTTTAACTCAGAGATATTGCCTTGATTTTCAAAAATGTGGATTTTATAAAAAATAATCAAAAGTCGTCCTAAGACTTATTTCAATGAAAATTATGAAACCAGACTCGAAAGGCTTGAATTTGGTTGAAGAGACCAAAATATCCCATATAGTATACCTTCGACATGAAAGTATCTTAGCAACTCTAACAGACTCAGTTTTGAAATAAAATTTCTAAAATGTCCTCTAAGGTATACCATCAATATGAAAGTATCCTGGTAACCCTAAAGGACTTGATAATGACATGAAATGATAAACCTATCCCTAAAGTATACCTTCAACATGAAAATATCCTGGTAACCCCAAAGGACTTAGCTCTAAGGTAAAATTATTGAAATGCCCCCTAAAGTATACCTCGACATGAAAGTGTCATAGTAACTCTAGAAGACTTAATAATATCATGAAATGACTAATCTATCCATAAAGCACACCTTTGACATGAAAGTACCTTGTTGACCCTAAAGGACTTGATTTTAAGGTAAACTTACTAAAATGCCCCTCAAATATACCTTTAATGTGAAAATATCCCAGTAACCCTAGAAGACTCAATAATGATATGGAATGACAATCATACCCTAAATAAGCAACTTAGATAGTAAAGGTAAGGTAAATGACAAAATTTGCTAATAAGTCCTTAAACTTTCCAAAATTATACTTTAACTCATAAAAGGTGGGAAAATGCTAAAATTACTTATAAAATGTCCCAAATGCATTAAATAGGCCATTTAATGTTGAAATGCCTTAATTAATCCTAAGATGCAAAGTATTTTCTAAATGGATTTAAACTTTCCTATTGTTTCAATTTAGTCTTTAAATAATTTAAAACGCAAAAACAATGATAAAAATATATAAAGACACATGGAAATTTCACCCAAAATTACTAGGACCATTAGGCCAAACACCTTTGGCCTTGAAAACAATATTTTTTTTACTTTTGTAATTTAATCCCAAAGGTTTTTAAAATTATAAAAAGGCCCCTAACAAGCTAAAAATGCATGATAAGCCATCAAAGCATGTTAAAATTGCATGAAAATGTCCCCTAAAGGTATTACATAGCTTCGGTCGAGTCCTCATGGCCTACAAAATATTTTAAAAAATTGTAATTTAATCCATACATTTTTTAAAATTACAAAAAAAAACTGAATAATTAAATTAATACCAAAACACATCAAATAACCTAGAATAATCAAAGGGAAAAAATCACAAAACCTCCCTTTTAGATTTAGTGATATGAAAAAAAAATAAAAAAAATGTTTCAAATTTAAATCCATAAATATATTGGTTTAAAATGACATCAAGCTGCTTGAATGCTTATATTCACATAAAACACTTTCTAACAAAAAAAACTTGTATCTTATGACTCCAATATATCAAGAATTACATAAGCATGGCATCAAAAAAAACATGGCATCCCATACATTTTTTTGCAAAAACTCATGTATCATCAAAATCATGATTTTATACATGTATGTCATAAAAAAAAAGTTATGGCATAAATTATTTGGCATTATTATGAAAATAATAAAAATAATGTAAAAATGTAGCGGCATCAATACTTACAACCAAGTAAGAAATCAAAATACAAGACTATGAAAACAAAAATCATACATTTGTCACAACATGATTTAGAATGCATGCATGTATCATGAAATATTTATGCAACATTATTCGAGAAAAATTAACATGAAAATGACAAAAATAACATATGAAAACAATTTCACAAAAAAATAATAAATAAAAATTTATTCTTTTTCTTGTGGAAATTAAAAAATTAGTAACTAAAAAATATTTTGTTCATAGCTTAGCACTTGGCCTTTGAACTTGGCTTGAAATCCATAAGCAAAAGTGTTCACCTGAGCAAAAATTAGGATCATCAAGCTCAAAAAGAAAGAAATTCAAATCAAGAATGAAAGATTAAAAAATTGTAGGGAAATACCTTTGAATTTCTTTTTAAGATTTTTTTCTCAAAAATTATTTTCAAAAGCCAATGATCTTTGTAGAAACAAAAAAGAAAAAAATAGCCAACTAAAAATGAGATTTTTTGGAAAGAATATCCAAACTTGGTAGGGAACTAGTTTTTTTAAAAAAATTCAAAAGTCTTTCTGCTTTTTTTTTTCAAAGCTTCTAAGAATTTCCCTTTTTTTTTTTTGAAAAGATGAAGATGAAAGAAAAACCATGGAGTTTTTTGTCCCTATGTGGCATCACTTATGGCTCAAAAAATAGCCACCTTTTTCTTTTTTTCTTTTAATTTGTTTGGTGGAAAATAATTAAAATTTGGCATACACCCATACCTTTATCATAATCCATTTTGCCTTTGTCATATGACTTACAGGCTATCATCTAAATTCCATGATGGCCATATTGTACCTTTTTGCCTAAAGTGCTAAAATTTAGTTGGAATGGAACTAAATTGGTTGAGAAAAAACGCAATCCCAACCTAATTAGTTCTCTTGTAATCATAATGGAAATAATTCAAATCACACTAGTTTGGTTGGAAGAAAAGTTTAATTCCAACCAAATTAGTCCTACGTAATTAGAAATTGATTGGAATTTGTCACAACATGGCTGGGACTCTAATCCTGAATAAGCCGAACTTAAAAGGCCCTCGTTCCAATATTTGTTGATGTATCACCACTTTATATTTTTTTATTCCTAAAGGCCATATCATTATTAATATATTTTTGTCTCTAGGGACTGGATTGTTGAGGTGAGTCACTTAGTCGACTTACCCCTAAATAGTTAATATAAAATGACACCAATCAATTTTGGCTAGGTAAGATTGGTCACCTATCAGAATTAGTATTTCAAGGATTATGAAACTCAAAAATAAATTTTGAGATCTATAATAATGCCAGATTTAAAAAGGTCTGGGAGTTAGTTATAATCACAAGTAAAGATCAAACCCTCTCATGATGCCCGATAATCGATACCTTATTAATTATGTATTAACTTAAATTTTTATTTTTATTCAATTTTTATCTGATATTTAATTAGAATCCCCATGCATCAAAATCTTTTATTTTAAATTTATTATTCCATATAAGAAAATCAAATTTTAATATTTTTAAAAATAAAATTATTTTTCGTACCCTACCGAAGGACTGGAGGAATACAAATGGTCAAAATATGCTCCATACCTCACTAAAAGATCGGAGGAATGTGAAAGGTTTTATTTAAAAATCAAAATATCTCACATATCCCACCAAAGGATTGGAGGAATGCAAGAGGTTTTGTTTCATGAAATTTAAAAAATCTTAACTTTTATTTAAAAAAGGACATCTCATTGTTAAAATAATCTGTAGAATCCCTCTCATATTCTAGCAGACATTTCACATGCTATTTTAATTTGGAGACATTACCTTAATTTTAAAAATTTTAGTTTGACATAAAAATTACCCTAAGACCTAGTTTAGAAAAAAAGTGCTAAACTTGACTCTTAAGGATCCGAATTTGATCGAAGTAACCAACAAGTCCTCTAAAATACACTTTTGTCATGAAAGCATCCCAGTGACCCTAAAAGACTCAATTTTATGGTAAATTACCAAAATACTCCTAAAATATACCTTTGACGAGAAAGTATCCTACTAATTCTAAAAGACTCAGTAACATTATAATAGGTGAACCTATCCTTAATGTGTAACTTTGATATAAAAGTATCCCAGTAATCACGTAGGACTTGGTTGTAAGATAAATTATTAAAATGCTCCTAAAATGCACCTTCGACGTGAAAGTATCCTAGTAACCTAGAGGACTTGAAAATAATAAAAAAAGATGAACATATCCCAAATATGTACCTTCAATGCTAAGGCATCCTAGTAACCCTAAAAGGCTTGAAAATTATAGGAAATGAGATTTTTACCTTAAATGCGTAATTTGGATATTAAAGGTAACCCAAAATGCAAAAATTATAATTAAGTCTCTAAACTTTTCAAAATTACATTTCGTACCCTATCAAAGAATCGAAAGAATACGAATGGTCTTATATTCTCCACACCCCATTGGAGGTCCAGAGGAATGCTAAAATATTCATAAATTACCAAAATATCCTAAATGAAAAATTAAATGTTAGAAATGATCACTTTAACCCTAAAATGCTAAGTTTTCCTAATGGTCCCTAAACTTTGTAAACTCTACAATTCGATCCCTAAACATCAAATATATCACAAAAATCATCAAGATTATACCAAATGACATGAGTAATTGGGCCAGATATATAAAATCTAAAAATAATTTTTTAATGTTTGCAATTTGATCCCCTTATTTCTTGAAATTAGAAAGTAGCATCAAAACATCAAAAACTTCATCAAATTAGTCCATGCATGATTTGACCAACGAAGAGAAATACCTTTCCAAAGCCTTGAAATTTTAGGGAAAATTATTTCTTAGTCCCAATAACTTTCGAAAACCCTAAAATAATACAAATTCATAAAAACAACAACTAAAATTGTGTCTAAAGTTTCCATGGGTTTCGGGCTCCACCAGGAAAACATATTCATCAAAATGTTTTAACACAATAATCATATGTCTTATTTACACCAAACTCAAATAAATATCATCATGTAAGAAAACAAGGAAAAAAAAACCTATACACATGTTTTTTTAACATATTGACAAGAAAATACTAAATAAAATAGTATCAACATGAACATTTATATATGAAAATTCAAAATCATATCACAAAAATCAACATCGTGTCAACAGCGAACATATTTCATGAAGAAAATTAATTTATTATTAAAAAAAATTCAAACATAACAATTAAATCAAACAAAATAGTTCATAGCCACCAAGCTTGTGCCTTTCAATGTGGATTAAAATCCATGAGCTTAAGCATAATTTGGCTCAATAAAAGGAAGAAAAATGAATGAAATGAACAAAAACTAAAGATTTTACAAGAAAGATTACTTTAAAAGCTTATTAGCTTCGAAAATTTTTGGAGTCTTTATTATTTTTTCTTCCTCAGAACTGTTAGCCTCATTTTGAAGAATTCTCCCCATATTTATAGCAGGGAGATTCAACCAAGAAGGAATAAAATCTTTCTAGGCCGAATTGGCCATTGCTTTTCTTATTTTTTATTTATTTGATAAATTAAGTTGTAAATTAGTTCACAAGATAAGCCTTAATTAGTTAAATTTATCTTTTAGCATAAGTCATATTTATTAGTCATCACCTAGGGCTTAGACTTTATGATGATGATGATAAACTTAAAAAAAATCTTGATCAATAATACCATAAAAATGAATTAGAAGGATTAAATTGTAACAAATTAAAAATTATGCATTCAAATAATAAATTTTATCTAATGGGATTCAATTAAAAATTTGATCAAATAGTAGGCCTAATTGAAAATCTATAAAAAATATTGGGCATAAATGAATTAATAAGAAAATAAATAAATAGGCTTTGTTGGAAAATTAATTTAGGCCCAAAATATTAAAATCAGCTTTTTGAAATATTCCATATGAATATTGTTAGCTTCAAAGGAAAGATTGAAAAAAGGGGGGGAATTGGTTCTATCAAAACTTGATAAATTCGAAGTAAATTGAAAATTAAAAATAAGATAAGGATAAGAAAAACCAACAATCAATGTACAGAGGTTTGGCCCTTTAATTTGGCACTTACGTCCTCTCTTCTTGGTACTTTCTTACGAAGGTGATTTCCACAATTCACTAAACAAATTGTTACCTTTAAGGCTAAGGTATAACCTTACACTACTATTTTTTAAGGTTTAGATAGAACCTTTCAATTCTTTTGAGAATTTTACCCCAAACTCTTAAATATTTTCACTCACTTTCACATAACCCCTTTTTGTGATATAAATAAAGTATTTTGCAAACAGATTAAACATCTAGTAGGTAGATCTTTGCTGGAATTTAAGTACAAGAAGAATGAGATACAAATAGGCTTGAAGAGTATGAATTTGATACAAGTAGAAATAAAGAATTCGATGATTTTGAGCTTTTGTTGTTCAATGATTCAATGAAATTTGTATCTCTGCTTTTTCAACTATTGGGAACCTCCATTTATAGCTGAAAATTGATTCATAGACGTTGGGCATTTAATGTGGTGGTTAGAGAGCTATTGTAGCCTTCATAAATGCTTGTTTCCGTTCAGTCCCGCGCTATAGTATCGATATAATACTAATAGTATCGATACAAAAATAAAAAAAGTAACCGTTACAATTTATTGTATCGATACAGGGATCTGAGTATTGATACTAAGTAAGCTGTATCGATACAGACACAATTGTATCGATACATTTGAGGGTTTCAACCAAACCTTGGCTACTATCAAGCCAAGCCTTGTATCGATACACATGGGGTGAGTATCGATACTAAGCAAGTTGTATCGATACATACATACTTGTATTGATACATTTGAGGGTTTCAGCCAAACCTTGGCTACTGCCAAGCCTTGTATCAATACTCATGGGGTGAGTATCATACCAAGCAGACTGTATCGATACATACACACTTGTATCGATACATTTGAGGGTTTTTAAGCATAGTATTGATACATTTGTTCTTTGTA
>JBBYHK010474865.1:0-19173 GCA_038382065.1 Adansonia grandidieri | reverse complement strand
AAATGACAATTATAATGCAATGTGGATGTGATGCAAAGGGGTTAAAAAGAATAAGATAGTATTATATTCATGAGAAAAAAAATGACACAATTCCATTTACATTTGAATAATGGTATAATGACAACAAGGTAATCTTTTGGGCTATTGATGCCCTTGATAATCATGAATGCTTCATCTGATGCATCATAAGATCTCTCCTAGATGATCAACATGTCAATTCAAGTTAATTTTCTAAAGATCCCTAAGACTGCCCAATGCCATTTTATAGTTACCCTTGGCTCGAGTACTTCTTCCTTATCTTTCTAAACTTAGGATATGTTTGATTTGGTCAAAGTTTGTTTTGATGTAAGGTTTAGTCAAAGGTATGGTTGAATGGGATTTGATTTGACATGGTTAGGTTTAGGCGAAGTTTGATCGAGGCCTTCTATTAGGTACATGGATAGGATATGGTTTAGGCCTGGTCAAGGTTAAATTTTCTTGAATCGCACTTTTAGGTTTCTAACTCAAGTCGGGTTGGTTATATGAATGCCCCTTTAGGGTTTTCATCTAATACCTTTTTTTAGAATTGATGTATTTTCAAGTTTTTGTCCTTTAAGCATATTATTTCTTAACAGTGTCTGCATTGATTGGATTCGGCAAGATGTTGCTAGCTATTTCTGTTAGCATCAAGGCTTGTTCAAAAAAAATTTGTATCCATTTTTCATGATATTATGCATGGATCAAATATATCGGGGCAAATTCTTCAGAAAAAATTATGTCTTCCACAATGGAATCTGATAAGTGAGATTCTGAGCTCTTAATTTGGGGTCCATTTGCCTCAGGTGTCCTCTTGAGTTGGGAAGATTTTCTTGAGCACTAGTTCTCCTTCATGAAATTGTAAAGGGTAGAACTTTTTTTATAGGCCTTAATCATGTGTTTTTGATAATTTGCCCATGATAAATGGCTTTCATCAATTTTTCTTTGATAAGATTCAGCTCATCATATCTATTTATTTGATGAGAAAATTTACATTTTTACATTTCCTTATTGCAAGCTTTAGGGGTAATATGCCTAATCATATTCTACCCCACATAAAGAAAGGCCACGGGGCTATCATTGCGTGAAGCAGTGAAGATGGGACATTGATCTTGCCCGCATAGATCTAATTTATGACATCTCTAGGCATAGTTGATAAAGTCCTTCTTGATAGTTAACCAATAATATCCCAATCTCATGACATGCTACGCTATATGGTGTCCATTAACATGTATGCCACAGATCCTCTCATGGACTTCTTTTAATATCTTTTTGGCTTTGATAGCATTGACACATCTAAGTAATATTTTGATCCCGAGTTTCTTGTATAGGATTTCCCCTTTTAATACAAAACCCATAGCCATTTTTCTAATAGTCTTTTTGTCATTTTCTATGGCATGTTCTGGGTATTGTTGATCTCAAAAATATTAAAGGATGTCATGGTATCATGATAGGCCACCTTTTCTTGTTTTATGTTTTAACAATGTGCCATGGTTGTATAAGTGCTTATCTAAATAAGAGCGGCATCTAATTCTTGACTAACTTTGAACATGGATGACAAGGTGGCTAGGGCATTGTCTATTTGATTCTCTTTTCAAGTTAAGTGTTAAAAACTAACATCATCAAATTTTTTCTTGAGTTCCAAGATTAGCTTCATGTAATGAACCACTTTAGCATCATGGGTTTCCCATTCCTTTTTGAATTGGTAGATGATTAGGGTTGAATCCCTAAAAACTCATGAAGTCTGGACATTTTTCTTGGTAATCACTTAGAGCCCCATGACACAGGCTTCATACTCCACTATGTTGTTAGTGTAGTCAAAGTTCAATCTGGCTGTAAAAGGATAGTGACTCCCATTAGGTGAAATCAGTATTACCCTAATTCTATGCCCTAGAGCATTTGACACTCCATCAAAGTACATCTTCCAAGATTGGTCATGACTAGAGGTTTCTTCCCTTTTAGTTATGCACATTAGGCCTTCATCTGGGAAATCAAACCTTAGTGGCTCATAGTCATATATTACCCAGCATGCCAAGAAATTAGTTATCACACTACTCTTAATGGCTTTTTGATTTACATAGATGATTTTGTATTCAAAGAGCAAAACTTGCCATCTAATCTTCTTAACAATACAAGGGTTTTTTTCATAACTTTTTAACTATGGCATAGTTAGCCTCATACTTTGTGAACTTTTCATCGAAGTCGTAGGTAACTTATTCTTTCTTTCTTGACTCATTATGTTGTTTTAGCACACAACCTATAGACTTGTTAAAGATTGATAAGTAAAAGATTAGCGATCAATAAGCAATGAGAGGTCCTAGTACTAGTGGGCTTGACAAGTAATGTTTGACCTCACTGAAGGCTTCTTGATTTTTTTTGTTCCATTCACGAAATTCTATTTGTGACAGATCAAAAGATCAGGTCACATTTATTGATAAGCTAGGAATCTAGAGATATTGTTTAATATCCCTAAGAAACTTCTCACCTCCTTTTGGGTCTAAGGTGTTAGCATGTTTTGAATAGCCTTGACTTTATATGGTTTATTTTGATCCCTTGTTTGCTGACAATGAGACCTAGTAGCTTTTTGGATATGACATCAAAGTAAAGCAACATTCAGTTTTAGTTGGAATTTCTATAGCTATTCAGAAAGCTTCTAAAGGTTAAAGACATGCTTATTTTCACAAGTTGATTAGCAAAAATACTATCCATTGAGACCTCAATCTCTTTATGCATTAGGTCTTGGAATAATGTTACAATGGCTTTTTCATATGTTGCCCCGGCATTCTTAAGTCCAAAGAGCATGAAGTTGTAGTAGAACATGTCCCACATGGTTATGAAGGTAGTTATCTCCATGTTGTTGGTGCCATTTTCATTTGATTATAACTCGAGAATATATCAATAAAGGGGAACTAGGAGTTCTTGGTCATATTTTCAAGTAAAATGTTGATGTAGGGTAACAAGAAATTATCTTTTACACAGCATGGTTCAAATCTTGATAATCGATGAACATCTATACTTTACTATTTTTCTTAGGAACTGAGATAATGTTGGCAACCTATTTTAGATATTTGGCTATTTCGAGAAATCCTGCCTTGAATTGTTTCTTGACTTCTTCTTTTATCTTAAAAACCATTTTTGGTTTCATCCTCCTTAACTTTCATTGGATTAGTTTGTATTTAGGTTTAAGGAGAAGCCTATAGACCATAATGTTAGTGTCTACTGCAGATATGTCTTGATATGACTGGGCAAATACATTTCGTTATGCTTAAAGTAGACCGATCAGTTTGGTTTTAGTAAAATGTTTTATGAATGTTTCAATTTTAATTTTTTTCAATCCTTTTCTGTTCTTAAATAATGATCTCGATTAGTTCCTCATGGGGTAAAATTTCTTTCTTTTAATGTTTGAATAATCTTAATAGATTTGTCGGATAGAACTTTACTCAAAATCTTTATCCCAATCAACTTTACCAATATAGATTGACTGTTTTAAATTGATCCTTGAAAGCTCTTTCAAAGTATCCATGTTTTTTTTATCACTGAAAGGGTAAGAGAATAAACAATGTAGGCAAAAATATATAGGCAAAGAGTTCGAAGAAAGGTGAAAAATAAAAATTGGTAAACAAGATGAAATGCATGATGTTCAATCATTTTTATTGATAATATTTGCTAGAAAACACCCATTTTGTAGGATTCCTATAAGCTCTTGGGCAGAGACAAGTAGGTTTTAGTTCTTGACTCTACACAAAAATAGACTTAAAAAGCACAAGGGTTTCTAATACAACCACGTTGTCAAGAGTAGATTCTATGAGTTGGGATGCATCACATTGTTCAGCTTTGATTATCCCAACTGATTGTTGATGGCATTGAAATGGAAGTTACAGAGTGCTTGATTCAAAATAACTAAGACATCATTGACTTTTATCTTTTTTGAGTGATTCGAATCCATGTATCCTCTCAAACAAAAGGTTTTATTAATTGATGGAAATACCATTGATTCTCTTTCCAACTTTTAAACCAATAGATAGTCCAACCTCTGATTTTTGGCTTTCTTGGCTTATTGCTTCTGATAATGCATGTTAGGCTTGTATCTTAGACCCTTCTCATTAATCTTGCTGAAAACTTTCAAACCAACACCCTTTACAAATGATCAACTTTAAACCTATGTGAGTATTCTTCGATGGCCCAGACTCAACTATCAATAGGCCCTTTCATACAAATGTAGCATTCACAAACTTAATTGATTGGAAAGATGGCTCAGGGGTATCCTCATCCGGCTTAGTGTATGCGACATTAATAGAAGTAATGGTTACCATCTCTTCTTCAGCTTTGATACTGATCATCTTGTTATCAATCATAAATTTTAGCTTTTAATGTAAAAAGGTGGTACCATTTTGACAAAATGTATCCAAGGCCTCTCTAATATACAACTATATAATAGAGTTTTGTACTAAAAACCATTACATGAAACTTTTTAGAGAGGATAATGGTAAATGGTATGAAGCTTAAAAAAATCATCAAGTTCTTCTTCTGATCTTTTAACTATATTAAGCATTGCTGCTTGGATTAAGATTTGCCAAACTAAACTCATTGGTGTTTTGATCTCTTTTACGTTTCTCTTGAGTTCATAGTCATCTTTGACACTAGTCATATTCATTACTAGCTTGGCATGATTGGGTAGGGAATTTGTAGCAACATTTAGTCCCTGGTTCATCTCGAATTACAAGACCTTCGGTAATGTTTTGTACCCCTGATTTAAATGGTATGTGATTCTTAGTGTTCCGCCTCAGTGCCCTAGTGTGATAATTGTACTGAGCATTAGCATCATATGATGAAAGGTATGTGGGCTTTTTTTCAAGGACATAAATAAGAGCAACCAAATGTCCCTGGAGTAAAGTTTGGTAAAGCTTTTTATAGGTTATTAGAATGGGATCAAACTATTGTCTTTGCTAGTTTACCGCCTAATTTTTTTGTTCATTGCTAGTAGAGGCATTAACATTTTGGTTAGCAAAAGATTGATTTTTTTCTTGGAAGATCTACAAAGACTGTAAAGGATTGGTTATAGGTTGTAACATAAATCAGTTGAGAAGGAATCATAATTGGATTAGAATTAGGCTTGCACAGGTAGTAGGGATGGGCACCTAATAATGACTCGGCTAAGATAGGTTGGCATAGCTTATGCCATTTGCCTTTTCTTCTTTTTTCTTATTGGTAGCCAGTTTCTTGCTCGATTCAGATGATTTATTCTTGGACATTTTACTACTTTTGATTGTAGTGACAATCATTCTGCAGGATAAAATGCTATTGAAAAATTTCTTTATAATGTTCCTTACTAATTTATCATAATATAGAGCACCAAAGGTGTTGATGAATGTCATGGTCATCCCTTTTTTAGTCAAAGAGGAGCTAATCCAAGGCCACTTCCTCTCTCTATTGTTGGGTGTACTACCTGCAACTCTTAGCAGCCTTCTTTTCTGAGTTCATGAAAGAGAATCGATCAAAAGCCTAATTTGACTTGTAGAAGGCTCTAGCAACTTAGCCTATGGTAAATTCTAACATTGTCAACCTTAATGTACCATTGGGTGACTACGTAAGTTATACTTATTGAAAAAATGTATGAGAATTTTTTGTTCTTGGCCATTTTCATAAGGTACATTTGGATGGCATAGTAGAGTTGATAATTTCTTAAAATCTGGTACCTTCAACTTCATAGGAATGACAAGATTGGACACCAAAGATAAAGATTTTGCATCAATAGCTCCTAGCTTATCACTTCTTTCGATAGCTTTAAGGTGCTTTTCCAAAAACTAATATTTACTCATATCGTTGATAGACATTGTAGATTTTTTACCATTCATCTTCTTTTGCTCCTCATAATCAAGGGTAATGGGATTGATTAGAGAGACTCCCCTATTCACCCTTTGAAATTAGAGGATGAATTGATTCACTACCATGGGGTTCAAGTAAATCACTGGTGGTACTGATGGAGCTGGCATTGTGTTAGGCTGATGCCTTTTGTAAGTCTTTTTTGGGTAGCTTTAATACTATTGGTAGGGTAATTTTTTGGGAAGCCGACTCCTTTCCTGTATCCATGTACTAGTCCCTTCTTTTTAGTGGAGGCTATCATTAGCTGCATCAATTTCATTGTCCGGGCTTGCATTTTGTCTTGCCGATGGAGTATTTAATCTTGCAACTCCTTTATATTAACTCAAGTCGTTAGATCCGGGCTATATAATTGTTTTCCATGATCTGTTTATGATGATAAGTGTTGTAATATTGTGAAATAAATTGTTCCAAGTTCCTTGTTGGATTTTGAATCCCTCACACTTTTATGACTATTCTTATATTAGAATTTTATGTCATTAAAAATATGTTTATTGATGATTGCTCATGATGAGACGATGATAAATATGGAATCATGACAGTAAATGTTTATTGATATGGATGCATAAATAAAATAGTAAAAGAATTGAGTTAGTTATGCAAATGCAACAGACATTTGGCTTGTAAGATAGTTTCGCTAATAGTATCCTCCATAAAGCGACAAACATAGTTTGGTTACACATGATTATATCCAAAAATGTCTAACACGATTACATTGTTTAATCATATATTCTAAGAGACTCAACAAATCTTGCTCATGATCTCCAGTGGGTATGATATCTCACCTTAAAAATTAGGCTACCTCGATCATGTCATCTACCTTTGTCTGGGCTGCACTGATTTGCTTAGTGAGATGGCGATGATGTTCTTGATGAGTTAGGCATGCCTAGTCGCTATAACCTGCCATTCTTATTCTTGTTACTCATAAACCCTTATCAGCTGATTGATATGATCTTGGCGAGTTTAGAGAGAATGCTTCAGATTATAAATTGTAAGTGTTAAGGTTCCATTCTTGATGCTATCTACTTTCAGGTCCCATACTTAAGCTTTAAGACTTTCGTTTCTCCATTGGTAGGCATGAGCCCTAGTGAGCTTCTCTTTATTGACTTAGCCTCTTTTTCCACTAATTCTGCTTTTTATCGAGGGTAGCAAGCTTCACCTTCCATTTAATTAGGCACTTACCAATACACTAATACTTGTTTCTTCTTTGGAGTGCCATGCAGTCCTCTTTTAGATCCTTGAGATCTTTTTTGACATGGTCTCTCCCTTTGACGACCCTTTCATCTCCCCAACCTAAAGGTTTATGTTGATCTCTAACTAACTCTTTTCTTCCTTTAACTGAGCGATTTCTACAATAAAGGTTGCATTCTCTTTTTCAAATTCTCATATGATGAGGACAACCTTGAAAGGAAACTTACTACTAGGATTTAAATAGATCCGTCATTGGATAGCTGTAAATCATCATTGGTACGACAAATCCTCTAGTCCTTGTATCCTAGAGTTATGTCATTTCCTCTCTAGTGCCTTCAATAGAGTTGACTTGTCTCCAAGCATGAAAAGCTAACTAAATTATCTGTTTGTACTCGGCTTCACCATAGTTGAAGTCCTAGTGCTTAAGGTTTTATACAAATAGAATGAACTGTTAACATTGAAACTATTAGAGAACCAAGAAAGTGCATAACTAGTACTTCCCCATCTCCTATAAGAGTTACACAACTATAGTCCCCATATTTGTACAAAATTAATTGCAAGAAGATCTATAAGGCTTTCCACATAACCTCTTCTTTTTTTAGATTCTAAACCTTTTTGACCCATTGTTCTTTGAACTTGTATTGAGATTGTTTTTTCTCAAGAATCTTAGTAATTGGACTAAATTCAAGCAAAAAGTTATATAGCATCTTCTTCTCTTCCACACAAAGGTGATTGAGGAGCCAAATCTGAAGGAGTGCAACACATCTAACAAACTGATCCACTCCTTTGTTTTTGCAAAAATTGAGGGCCTAGCTAGTCTTGGTGATGACAGTGGTTGCAGGGTTTATCTTGCAACATAGTCTAGAGAAAAAATTTGATACTGCTACCTTTACATAGTCCAAGACTTTTGTGAATATGACTAACTGTTATATTGCCAAAGCATAAATGTCCTAAATTTTTTTCGGATTGGTGAGACTTGCCATTATAATTTTTAGACTAATCCAAGAAATACACTCGCTGGTCTCTTTTGTCTTGATATGATCACTGACCCATGACTCCTGAACTTTAAGAATATGTGCTAACCTCCTCTTAACTAGTGGAAGCTTTAGTGTTTTGTAGTAGTCCCTATCGAATTTAGCCCTTTTAATGTTGAGCAATGTAGTATACTCATCGACAATGAGGACCAAATATTTTCAATTAAAGGAAAAGCACTGGTATGTCAAATTCTAGGACTGTGATGCTACCTGCAACAGACCAAAATCTACTTGAACCTAAAGTAAGAGGGTTATGTCTGAATACCATTTTGTGAATGACTCTCTTTTACTATTGCTCCAACTAGCCTATATATTCTTTAGACCATGCAAGTTATTCTGACGGTATCCCATCTTAATCTTTTTACGTGTCATCAAGATATAATTGGGCTTAAGGGCATCCCTATCGCCCCATTATCGACTTTCTACCCATGCTTTGACTTTCTCGAAAGATAGGAGAATGGAGGCAGATTGTTTTCCGTGATAAGTACCCTTTGCTAAATACTGAACCTTTAGCCAATTGTATTATAATGATGATTATGATGAAATGATGCATGCAACATAAAAAATAAAATAGGTTAGTGACAAGACAAAATAAACTAGATAAAGGTAACAATACAAAAGGATAGAAATGAAAGTAAAGCATAGAAAATGCCTTAACAGTAGGCGTTATGATGCCTAGAGGCAGACATGATGCAAATAGCATAACAGCATGTCCAGGTTGAAACCATCCTTATTGAGGTGATAAAATACCTCTTGGGGTGGGACTGACAACCTAGATGAAAATGCTCATACATCGTCACCTAGTACTTGACAAGTGTTAAGCCATCAGTCAGAAAACATAATAATTTACCCAGGTGAAGTTTTGCCTTTATTGAGATATATTATACCTCTTATGGACAAAACTAATTTACTAGGTGATGATGTTCATTCATAATCACCTAAAGGTGGATATTCACAAAGCCATCACTCGAGCAGCATAATGGCTTATTTAGGTTAGGTATGACTTTCTTTAAAGCGACATGGTTGCTTTATGAGTGACAACATTTATTTGCAATCACTCACTTATCAATAAAGGTCAATCATCAATCGAACGGCATAACGGCTTGTCTTGACACTAAAATGACAAACATAGGTCATAATGTTTATTCACTATAACCTATATAATTATGGTATATGAGAGTAAAGTTAAGAAGTGTTTTGCTTAGTGTCCTTATTCTTCGGGTCATTCTAATAGCATTTTGTCAAGGTTTGACATGATTTAGCTTGTAAGGCTTGCTATATGGGGCATATGTTAACATCTAAATCGGTATCCGAATCACTTTTCTATTTACTAAGGATAGTTAAAGCACCATGATCCTAGCCTATCACAGGATTGACAAAATGAGTTTGATTTTGTAGATGTATTTTTCTATGCACATGCGAAGGATTACTCATGAGAGACATAGTTAATTAACAGCACAAAAGTTTTTGCTATGCCTATGTGAAGGGTTATTAATGAAGACTGATAGCTAACTTCCTCTTAGTATTTAAGACCTTAATCCCATTATGGAGTTTGGTGAGAATCTAATGCAAATACAAGTGCATAGTGTGTGTTGGGGAAACAACCAAACCTTTTGTTTACCCCTTATTATCATACTTATCCAATTGATATTTATTCGGCAACAAAACAGTCCCTAATGATCACAAGACAAAAAATTGAGAAAAGTAAAAGATTAGTAGAGAAAAATGAAAAAAGAGTATAGTTAAATAATGATCAAAATCAAGATCCAAGCAAGACAAAGCTAGTCGTAAGCCTAACTCTCTAAATTATCCTCAATGGAGTTGCCAACCTATCGGTAATGTGCCTCCCCTCATGAAAAAAGTGCATGTGACTTAAAAATATTTTTCTTAACAAGATAAGTGTCTTCTTGACTGGGACTCTTCCTTTTTGACTTAATAAGAGCAAAAAGTAAGGATTCTCGATTCTTAATTGAGTAAGGACATTTGGACTAATTGCTTATTCAACTGGTCTTGGATAGCCACCATGAGTGGCCAACTTTTTAAGTCGCCATTGATCATTTAGGCCTAAGCATGATCGGATGCCTGTTGAAACCAATATCCTAAGTTATGAAACATAAAACATTGATTCCATGGTTTGTGTGGTTCAGAGATTCAATGGCTAGGTTTAGGAGTTAGTTACATGTAGAGAAGTATTAATATCCCTATAATGCTTAAAATTGGTACCTTCTAGCTATGTCTTAACTTGGTTTTTGGTTTCCTTGATTTTAACTTGTCATTATTTTGATATAATCCCTTTTTATGCATGAATGTCTAAAAAATAGTAAATTTGAGTTTTAAGAAAAATTTTAATATGATGTGTCCCTATGAGGTGGGAACATAGGAATTTTTGACAAAATTGATCTCTGAATTTAATTTTGAAAACATTGAATACTTTGTTTCAAGCACCAGAGGGATACCAACATGAAACATTATCTTTGTGATTTTTGAAAACAATTTGGAAATATGAATGCAAAGTGAACACCACAAAGAGAAATGTGTTAGTAAGGCAAAAAATGAGATAATATAGCATAAAATAAACCACACAAAAAAGAAAGAGAAGGGGCGATTGGAATGTATCTCGTAATTATTATCCGATTATCTAGAAATAAACAAGTTAACAATTTCTAAGACCTATTTAGATCCATTGGTTGATTAAAGCATGAAAATCGAGTTTGAATTTTGAAAAGTTTGAAGAAAATTTAGGAGAGAAAAAAATTAACTTTTGACGATTTTTTGAAAAAACAAGATTAGAAAACTTAAATCGATAAAAATTGACTATTTCTTAACAAAAACAACGTTTTTGATATTTTTTGACAAAATTAACAATTTTTATTTAAAAGGTGAAAATTGATAAAAAAAAGTTGGTAAACTTTGGAAAAATGTTCGTGCCTTGATTCGAGCCTAAAGGTAGGTTGACACATGGTATCAGGCTCGATGGGGGATGATAGGACTCATCTCGAGGCATTCAAATGCCTTGGAGAGAGGTTTAATTTTGATAAATACCGAAAACAAGGGATAGAGGGATAGCATCATGCTAGTCCCTTTTTCGATTTTATTCTTGGCTAATATGAAAGTGATAGAGGTTGGTGAGATAATGTTGCAAAGATAACTTAAAGAAGATTAATACAAAAATATTCCAAAAATCCTAGAAAACTACTTTCTAGGTGGAAATAATTTTTGAATTCAGGATCAATTTGACACTAGCAATATATGCAGGGGAAATGGCAAAGCAAAATGAACTAGCCCAAACATAGTGGAAATTGCTAATTCTAAGGGATTTAGGTAGTTTTGGTTCAAAAAATTGTAACTCCCTCATCTGGAATGATCTGAGGGTAAATGAGATACAGTTGGAAAGGTATTCTAATGCCCTTTAAACAAAAAAATCAAGAAATCTGATAAATATCATTTAAAGTTATAAAATGATATTTCAAGTTACAATTACAGTGTTGCTAGCATGAAATAGGGGAAATTTTTTATTTTTTGAGTATCCTATAACTAAACTTAGGATACAGGCATTTGAATGTCAGTGATAGTGGCTTCACAAGCTCATTCACATAATCCCTGACTGGTATGAGATGATGGAACAGCCTATTAACCATGTCACTAGCAAGGGATATTAGACTACAAAACCAATGCATAAATAACTTAAGACAAGTTGAAAGGATGTTTTATTTTTATTTTTTTGAAAATCATAATAGTTAGCCTTATTTACCCTTCAATCAAGACATGGAAAGCTTGATTTTTCCTTAAGATTAGAGGACCAATAGATAGTGTCACCATGCGCTTACCTTTAAAACTTCAGATGATCTAAAAGGCATAGCGTGCTTGACTTAAAAATAAATGATGGTTGGTCATGGTCGAGCCTTTGATTTATCTCTTGATCAAGATTTGGATTAGGCATTGTGATATGAAAAGAAGAGAGACCACTAGGCGATTCGGTCATTCAACTAATCTTGGATGGCCACCATGAAGTGGCTATAAACTTGGATCGCCATCAATCATTTCGGGATAGGCAGGATCAAATACCTATTGAAAACAATATTTTTCGTTATGAAACTTAAAACATCGATTTCAAGGTCTACAAAGTCCAAAGATTCATTGGTTAGGTTTGGGAGTTGGTTACATGTGAGGAATGATTAGCACTCCCATGATGCCCGAAATCAGTACCTACTAACTATGTTTGGCCTCGGTCTTCGTTAAATCGGCTCCATTTAGTCATTATTTGGATATAATCCCTTTTAATGCATGAAGTTTTGGTGGAAAATTTAAGTCTTTGTTTTTAAAGAAAATCAGACCACCTATGCACCTCGAAAACTTGAGGAACATTGGGATTTTTTTTATGAGAATAATGCCTGAATTGGATTTGAAAATTTGGATATCCCATATTAGGCACTGGAGAGATACCAACATCGAACATTGCCTTGTAAATTTTATTAGAAAACAAATTTTAAATATGAATACACAATAATTACTACAAAATGGAAACGTGTTAGTAAGATGAAATGAAAAAGAATATAATAATATCACAAACAAACAATCACAAACTGAAAAGCGTAAGAAAGAGGGACGATAGGAATGTGTCTCATAATTGTCTTCGATCATTGAAGAATAATCGGGATGACAATTAGAGATAGGTTTGGATTCGATGGTAATTTGTGGGACAAAAAAGGATTTTAATCAAAACAATCTGAGGTATCCAACAGAAAAAAAATATTCAAATATTTTTAGGTAAAACAAGGCTGAGTATCCCCTTGAAGAGGAGAGGTTATAGTATCACCAAAGATAAAATTATGAAAATATTAAGGAATAAAAAGAAAATTTGAGTTTTTTAAGAAAAACAGGGTTGGAGTATCCCCTTGGAGTAATGAGGTTGGTGCATCCCTAAAGATGAAAATTATTTATGTTTTAAAAGAAAAGTTCTTCTTTTTTTCTAAAGAAAAGGATTTTGAAAATAAAAAATAGTAGATTTATATAAAACATATTTTTTTTTCTTAAGCCTTGATCGAATCTAAAGGACTTGTGCTGTAGGGGAACCCATCGAATGCATTTTAAGACATTTGAATGTCTTTAAAAAGGAGATTCAAAAATTGGGTTAAAAACAGGGGATGGCATCATGTCATCTCCCTTCTCAAATTTATTCTGGGTTCATCCGAAGGCTTTAGGCAGTGAATGAGGTACCATTGGGAAGATGACTCGATAGGGTTTAATGTAAACATATTCTAAAAATCCTAGAAAGACAATTTCTAAGCAGAATTAGTTTATGAAGTTAGGTCTATCTTGACATTGGCAGCATATGTAAAGGAAAAAACACACCGAACTTTGAAAAATCATTTCGGGCTCATCTAGAATCATTAAATCATGAACAATACCTTACCAGATAGGGAATTCCATAGACTTTCTAGGAAAAATGTTTAAAAATTTTAGAAAAAAAGTCTGATGGGCCAAAATAGCCTAAATAGAATATAACATGCTGGTTTTAGAGATTCAAAAAATTATAACTCCGTCATCCAGAATGGTCTGAGGGCGACAAAGACTCTTTGGAAATGTACTTTGATGCCCTTTAATGGAAAAATATTAGAAAAAACAAGGAAAATATTTTGTGATTCAAAAATGATTTTCCAAACTCAAACTACAATGCATCAAGGCAACAGGGGGCTATTTGATATTTTCATGTTTTTATAAAGATAGGCTCGGGTCTGGGATGTCTGAACATCTGTGATAAAAGGTAACATGGGTGTCACAAGTTCATTCCACAATCCCAAAGTAGTTAGGGATGATAGAACAATCTGTTGACCATCTCACTAAAAGGAATATTAGACTCAAAATCAAGCTTAATATATTTTTCAACTAAAGGAAGGTCTTTTTTTTTGCTTGAAAAATATCATCTTTGAACTTATTTTACCATGAATCTTGAGTTGAAATGTTTGATTTGTCCCCAAGATTGGAAGACCAACTTTATGAAAACATTTTAAATCCATGTTATTCTTCATCTATTAGAGGTAGCATGAACTTAACTTGGAGATTTTTCTAAAAATTAGGCTTTAGGAAACAAGCAAGCATTTTGACAGAGATGTCATGAACAAAATACAACACACATAAATATGAGCATGGATTCAACATGCAAACACACAAAGATGACATTTTGACATGGAAATCGGCAACAAATATGCAAGAAGATAACAAATAAGGTACATGGAAATGATATGAACATATTTAAACAAAGTAATGCATGTTGAAGTTGTCAAGACAACCTTTTTTTGTCATGAAGCCCTTTAAAACATAAGAAAATGCATGAACATGCATAAGACATGCTAAGGTTAACATTTAAATATGAGATAAATATGTGAATATAAAAGAAACATGGCCAGAAGTGCATGAATTGAGGCTGTGACAATGATGAAAATGAAGCATGGCATATTTGCATATCCAAATAGCATCAATTTATCAAGAGGGTCCTCCAGATGCTAAGACTACCACAACCAAGGCAATAATAATGCATAAGAGTCCTAAGATAGTCATGGTAGCATAAAGGGCTCACTAAAATGGTGTAGATGATAAAAAAAGAAAAGAAAATGCATGGATAAAGGTAGAAAATATACCAAAAAAGATTAAACTTCTTTTTCCTTCCTAAAGCGGTGACTTTAAGCCCAGTTCCTTCCCTCTTTTTGCTATTATTTAACAAGAAAAGGATAAAAAGACGAAGCTTTCTGGTAATATGGTTGTTGGTAGGGTGTTTTCAGGGTGAAAGTATGTGAACAGTTGAGTTTTTAGAGGTTTTCTTGCGGTGGTTTAGGGCAGCTACAGGAATGGAAGAAGGTTGAGGGTGAAAGGCAATGGAACAGTGTTTTTGGGAGAGCTTTTGGGGCTGGAGATTGCTAAGGGATTCTTGGGAATAGCTGGAGCTTTTTAAGATGGCTGGAGAGATTTTTTTTTCATTTGAGATCGCTAGAAGTCTTTTTGAGAATGGTTGAAAATCCTTTATATCCAATGCTCAGCCAATGCTTTTAGAAGATAAAGCAAGGGCATTTTTTTCTTTCCTTCCTGCAGTAGGGGACATATCCTACTACCATGCTCAGTTGTCTTCTTTCCATTGGTTCTGCCATGATGAGAAAAGGGGCAGAAAGGTTGTAACAGCCTCTAAATGCCTGACATGCCCTCTTACAACCATATATCTTGTGACACTTGCCATTAGCTATTTGGGCTCTAGGAATTTCTTTAAATCTGATCATAGAACCAAAGTCTAGGTTTGCAATGATTTATGATAGTTTCTCGGTGTAAAAACTTATTTGAATCAAATTTTCAAAGGCTAAAAAAATGGTCGGAACTGGCAAAAATGCCTTGGTATATCGATACAAAATATGTTGTATCGATAAACAAGGTAACTTTTATCCATGAGTATCAATACAATGAGGTGTGTATTGATACTAAGAGCAAAAAATTGTTTCCAGTCTTAAGACTTAGAGGCCTATATCAATACTCCATGGATTTATATCGATCCTCATGCTTGTGTATCAATACATTTTGCCAAAAATCACAACTTTAGCTGCTGCCAAGGTCTGTATCGATACAAACATGCTAGGTATCGATACCCCACCTTAGGTATGATTACCAAACCCTTTTGTATCCATACTAAATGTGAAATTAAATTTTTTTGAGAACATAAAGACCTAGTATCAATACTAATGCACTAATATAACTTGCATGTACCTATGGCTTCTTGACTAACCTCTACTTGGTCATAAATAGCGAGAAATTGATCTGTATACTCATCTAAGTGACTCCAATGACACTGTGAAAATTGGCCTTTGATGCCTTATTGACATCTTTCTTTAATATGACCCATGGCATTTTAGATCTTCCTAAAAAAATGTTTCCACTTGGTGCCATGTCGCCTAATAATGTTTGGCAACATGGCAACTAGTAGTCACCCCATAGTTTTTATTTATTATTTTCTAATTCTATCATCTTTCAATTAAATCCTGGCATTCTAAGAATTGGCCCGAACAAAATGAGGTGTCTACAGATAGAAAACCTTAAATCTATATTAATACTCATTTTTTAAGGTTAATATAGACCTAACTTAGTGGTTTTATAAGCATTAAACAAACATTTTGACAAACATGTGATGAATTAAATATGAAATTCATGGCAATAAACATAAGAGACATGTTTAAACAAGCGAAGATGACATTTAGACATGAAAATAATGACAATGATGCAAGGAAATAAACAACGAAATGCATGGAAATGTTAGCTTCATGAATCACATCAAGAATCATGCCATGGAAGATGATATGAACATATTAAACAAGAAAAGAAGCTTGCTAAAATAGCATTAAAACATGTTTTCAACATGAATCAAGCACATAAGCATAGTGAAACATGGTGAAAGGGGTTAACAAAGCATCAAAAGTCCTAAGTCTACCATAACCAAGGCCATAAAATGCATAAGAGTCCTAAAAGTAAGGTCAAGGTCACATAGATGTGCTTCACTAAAATGATGAAAATATAAAAAGAAAAGCTAATGAATAGGGAGAAAGAAAGAAATATACCCAAAAAACTTGAAAACCTTGCTAGAGATATTGAACAGAAAAGCCTTTACACTTTATAGCTTACTTTCTTCCTTTCCTTTGCTATTGATTAGCAAGAAAAGGTGGCCAAGGCTGAGCTTTATGGTTGTAGTATCAATGAAAGAGAGTTTTGAGAGGAAATATGAGGGCAATAGAGGATTTCAAGAGGGTTTTTGGAGGGGTTGAAAGAAAGCTACGTGAATAGTTTTTTCCAAGATTGGAAGTTGATGTAATAGTGTAGAGAATATTCTTTGGAAGAGCACATAATGTATCTTATATATTATTTAATTTTAGCCATTAGAAACCTGTAGAGGTAGGGCATTCAAGACATTTTTGATTTACAACATGGTGGGTCATTGTACCAAGAAGTAAGCTTTTCGAATTCTATTGGTTGATGTATAGCCTTGGTAGCTCGAGAAAACCATGCATGAGTTGACATAATGAGTAAAGTCTAGCTTGCCCTACATTAATCCACATTATAGCATGAATAACCTTATGCCAAGCTTAATGAACCATCCAAAAATGCTATAACCCCATGCTTAAAGCCCAAAAATGAAATCCACATGATTTTTAGGAAGTTATGATTGAGATTGGATGATTTTTGAAGCTAAAGTCATGACCAAATTTGTGTTTTAATGTCGTGGTGCATAAAGGTAAAAATATCACAAACTGGGCAAAATTTGCATCACTATATTGATACAAAGAATTTTATGTTGATATATAGAGGAAAATTTACCTAAATGATTAATACATTAAAGCTTATATTGATACAACCACTTATGTATCGATACATTTTGGCAAAAAATTGTGATTTTTGCCATGACATTGCTCTGTATCGATACATTAAACAAGTTTATCTATACAATCTATGGTTTTGTGGATTTTGATGATGTAGAGGCCTTGTATCGACACCTAAGGGTCACGTATCGATAATACATATGAAATCTGAATTTTATGCACTTTTGGCTCTCCGAAGTCCTCACCTTAGCTGGGAATAATGGATGACTGATCCATGCTTGTCCAAGGGACCTTAATGATGCCTCGAACAATGACCATTGAAGCCTTGAATGTTGGCCCATATGAAATAAGGTGCTTATAGATCTCATCAGAATAACTCATTACATATCTTTACAAGGCATTGTGTTTCGTTGGCTTCACCCAATTAGTGTTTTCATGATAGTAAATTATGCCACTAACATGAAGGAAAACATTTTGTTACTTTAACTAGTAACATGTGTGCAATTTAATTAACTGTGTCTCCTATGTCTCAATTTGATTGGTTCAAGGGCATACACTAACAGCCTCAGATTTTATTAAAACACATAGTATATTTAATAAAATCATAAGTTTTTCAACATAATAGCACTTAAAAAGACTATAAAGGACATGCATTGTCATGAAGGTTCTTACGTGACCTAATAAATATGCATCGACACAAAGGTTCCCACATGATCTTAGAATCAATTTTAAGTTACTATTATCAAAATAACCCTAATGGATATGTTACGACTTGAAGGTTCCCCCATGATTCTAGACTTGGGTTTAAGGTACTATTATCAAAATAACCTAACAAACATGTTTTGACATGAAAGTTCCCACATGAATCTAAGGACTCAATTTTAGGGTGTTCTAACCTAAATGACCCTAATAGACATGTTTTGACATAAAAGTTCCCACATAACCTTAAGGACTTAGTTTTAAGGCATTTTTACCTAAATGACCCTAATGGACATGTTTTGGCATACCATAGACTCGATTTTAAAGTACCATTATCGAAATACCCTTTAAGGGACGTGTTTTGACATAAAGATTCCCACGTAACCCTAATGCACATGCATCGACACGAAGGTTCCTAAATGATCCCAAGGACTCAATTTCAAGGTAGTTTTACCTAATACCCATAGTGGACATGTTTTGACATGAAAGTTCCTACATGATCCTAAAAAGATGGAAATTCATATAATAACCTTAAAATTATGCAAAATCTCTAAATGGCACTAAAATGCATTAAAATTGCAAAAATGACCCTAGATTATATGAAATAACCTAAATGGTCATAAAAAGCATAGAAAATGCAAAATGGCCTTTAAATTGCACTAAAATGCATGAAAATTGCAAAACTGTCCTTAATATGCATGAAATAACCTAAAAGACTCTAAAATGTATGAATTTGCATAATGATCCCTAAATCGTGGAAAATGATTTGAATGATGCCAAAATGCATGAAACTACATAATAGTCCCTAAATCATGAAAAATGACTAAAATAGTCCTAATATGAATGAAATTCATAATAATCTCTAATTATGAAAAATTACTAAAATGACCAAAAATGCAAAAATTTGCATAATGGTCCCTAAATCATGGAAAATGACTAAAATGATGCTAAAATGCATGAAGTAAGATGAAACATGGTGAAAAACGGCAAAATAGTCCTTTAAAGTT
>JBBYHK010474854.1:0-19175 GCA_038382065.1 Adansonia grandidieri | reverse complement strand
AGATTAGGATTAGGAATAAACTTTTCCTTATTGATTAGGATTTCCTTGTTCAGTTAGGGCTCTACAGATTTTTGGCCTATATAAAGGAGTCTTATTCATTTAATTTAGCAGATTTGAGTAGAAAAAAAAAATACCTAAGAGTTTCTTCACTTTGTGAGAACTTCTTCTTTGTTTTTTAAATAAGAACTCGATTTGATCTTATCAGGGTAACTTATGGTGATCACAATTATTATAACTTTGGTTCTAATTAGCAGTTTTGATTAGAGTCAAGTTCTCTTTGCTTGACTTTAAAGATGATCCTAGGGTTCTAATTCCATCCAATTAGGTTTTAGTTTGGGTTTTCATCCTAGGGTTCACATTAAATTTGGTGGGATGAATTGACAAAGAATAAGAGAAAGAACAGGGAACCACCTATATGCACTTGGGAAGAGATGAAAAAAGTGATGAAGAAGAGGTTTGTGCCATCTTATTACTATAGAGTTGCATCAGCAATTACATAGACTCACACAAGGATCTAGATAAGTAGAAGATTATCATAAGGAGATGGAGATGCTATTGATTAAAGCTAACATAGAAGAAGAGGAAGAAATGATAATGGCTCGGTTCATGGGTGGTCTGAATAGGGAAATTACTGATGTGGTTGAGTTACAACATTTTGTAGAGATGAAGGACCTAGAGAACATTGCCATGAAGATGGAGAAGCAACAAAAACAAAGGTAGGTAGCCAAGTCTTTCTCAAAGTCCAATAGTAAATGGAGTCCAAAATGGAGCAAAAATAAAGATAAAAAGAAGGAGCACTATTCAGATTCCAAGGAAAAAGGCAATGAAACAAACAAAGGCAAGGAGAATTGTACTTCAATTCAAAAAGGTACTACTGATCCATTTTTTAAACCTTCTAAACATAGGGATATTAAGTGCTTTAAATGTTAAGGGTGTGGTCATTATGCATCTGATTGTCCTAATAGAAAGACTATGTTTATTAAGGGTAATGTTATTGTTTCTGAGTCGATGGTAGTGATTTGGGCATGCCACCTTTAGAAGATTGTTCTAATATTGATGTGAGTGTTGAAATGCTGTTAAGGGTGAATCTTTAGTTGCTAGGCATGCATGGAACTTAAATATGGAGGAAAATAGCCTAGAACAAAAAGAGAACCTATTTCACACTAGATGCTTGGTAGGTGGGAAAGTTTGTAGCATGATCATAGATGGAGGTGTAGTTGCACTGATGTAGCTAGTACTACCTTGGTAGAGAAGTTTGGGCTGAGATGTGATAAAGATCCTAACCCATATAGACTACAATGGTTGAATGATAGTGGTGAAGTCAAAGTTACTAAGCAAGTAGTTGCTAGGTTCTCTATTTGTAGATATGCTATTGAAGTTATGTGTGATGTTATGCCTATGAGAGCTGGTCATATATTGTTGGGTAGGCCATTGCATTCGATCGGCATGTTATGCATGATGGGTACATGAATAGGTATTCTTTTATGTATAATGGGCAAAAAATTACCCTTGTTCCTTTATCACCCAAAGAAGAATACATTGAACAAGTGAAAATTCAACAATCATCAAGTGGGGATTCAGGTAGTGAGGTGAAAAAGAAAGAAGAGAGAAAGGAGGTCATGAGAGAAAAAAATAAAATTAAAGGCTCGATGGTGAGTGACTGTACAAGTGAGAAAAAAAAAGTGGGATATGCAGGAGAGAAGAAGTTAGTGAGTGAAAAGAAAGAAAAGAATGTGAAAAGTGAGCAAAAAGAAATTGAAAGGAGTGAAAAGGTTAAGACACAACCATGTTTTTATGCAAAAGAAAGAGAGTTAAAGAGTGCATACTTAGGCAAGAGAGCTTTAATATTGATTCAGTTTAAAAAAATGTTGTTTACTAACACTGACCTTACCCAAATTTGCCTAGTGTGTTTGTGACTTTGTTGTAGGATTATAATGATTTTTTTCCTGAAGAGGTACCCCATGGGTTACCACCTTTGAGAGGGATTGAACACCAAATTGACTTTGTACCAGAAGCTCAAATTCTTAATCATCTAGCTTACTGAAGCAATCCAGAGGAGACAAAGGAACTACAAAGGCAAATGGATGAGTTACTTAAAAAGGGATATATGAGGGAAGACATGAGTCCTTGTGCTGTGCCAGTTCTTTTAGTGCCAAAGATTGATGGAACTTGGAGGATGTGTGTGGATTGTAGTGCGGTCAACAAGATCACTGTAAAGTATCACCATCCAATTCCTAGGTTAGATGATATGCTAGATGAGTTGCATGGTGCCTGCATGTTACCAAAATTGATTTAAAAAGTGGCTATCATCAAATTAGGATAAAAGAAAGTGATGAATGGAAAACTACATTTAAGACCAAATATGGATTGTATGAGTGGTTGGTTATGCCTTTTGGCTTATCTAATGCACCTAGTACTTTCATGCGCTTAATGAATCATGTTTTGCATGAGTTCCTTGGAAAATTTGTGGTTGTTTACTTTGATGACATATTGATTTACAATAAGAACTTAGATGAACATATTATGCATGTTAAGACTGTTTTGGATGTGCTTAGGAAAGAGAAGTTGTATGCAAACCTTAGGAAGTGTTCATTTTGCATGGATAAATTTGTCTTCTTAGCTTTTGTGGTGAGTTCTAAGGGAGTTGAGGTTGACTCTGAATAGGTGAAAGCTATTCAAGAATGGCCAACACCTAAGTCAGCTAGTGAGGTTAGAAGTTTCCATGGTTTAGCAAGTTCTTATAGTCGATTTGTTAGAGATTTCTCTACTATCGTTGCCTCATTGAATGAAATCATTAAGAAGAATGTTGGTTTTAGATGGGAGAAAGAACAGGAAAATGCATTTAATACCTTAAAGGAAAACTTATGTACTGCACCCATTTTGCATTTGCCTGATTTTTTAAGACTTTTAAAATTGAATGTGACGCTTTTGGGATTGGTATAGGGGCTGTTTTAATGCAAGAGAATTATCCCATGGCATATTTTAGTGAGAAGTTGAGTGGATCAGTTTTGAACTACTCCACTTATGATGCCTTAGTGAAAGCTCTTGAAGTATGGGAACATTACTTGCAACCTAAAGAGTTTGTGATACAAAGTGATCATCAATCTCTCAAGTATTTAAAGGGACAAGGGAAATTGAGCAAAAGGCATGCAAGTTAGGTGGAGTATCTTGAAACATTTCCGTATGTGATAAAATATAAGCAAGGTAAGGAAAATGTTGTGGCTGATGCATTATCAAGAAGATACGCTTTGATTTCTATGCTTACTTCTAAGTTACTTGGATTTAAGCATTTGAAAGAGTTGTATGTTGATGATGCTAATTTTGCTAATGTATATCAAGCTTGTGAAAATGCTACATTTGATAAGTTCTATAGACATAAAGGATATCTTTTTAGGGGCAAACAACTTTGCATTCCTACATGTTCTATTAGGGAGTTACTTGTTAGAGAATCACATAGTGGAGGGTTAATGGGGGCATTTTGGTGTGCAAAAGACCTTAAATATGCTTAGTGAACATTTTTATTGGTCGAATATGAGAAGAGACATGGAAAGGGTTTGTGCCAAGTGTATTGCATGTAAACAAGCTAAGTCTAGGTCTATGCTCATGGTCTGTATACACCTTTACCTATACCTAGTGAACCTTGGACTGATATATCTTTGGATTTTGTATTGGCTTTACCTAGGACTAGGAAAGGTAGGGATAGCATATTTGTTGTTGTGGACAGATTTAGTAAAATGACTCATTTCATTGCTTGCCATAAAACAGATGATGCAATAAACATTGCTGATCTTTTCTTTAGGGAAGTGGTTTGGCTTTGTGGTGTGTCGAGAACCATTGCTTCAGATAGGGATGTTAAGTTCCTAAGTCACTTTTAGAGAGTTTTGTGGGGAAAGTTGGGAACTAAACTTTTATTCTCTACTACATTTCACCCACAAACTGATGGGCAAACTGAGGTAGTTAATAGGACTTTAGGAACCATATTGCGTGCAATTGTTGGAAAGAACTTGAAAGCTTAGGAAGATTGTCTGCCATTCATTGAGTTTGCATATAATCGTTCTATAGATTCTTCTACAGGTTATTCTCCATTTGAAATTGTGTATGGTTTTAATACATTAATTGTGTTAGACTTGATGCCTTTACCTCTGAATGAGATTGCTAGTTTAGATGGCAAGAAGAAGGCTGATTTGGCTAAAACAATACAGGAGAAAGCATGAGAACAAATTGAGAAAAGGAATCGCATGTATGCACAAAAGGAAAATAAAGGTAGGAAGCAAGTTATCTTTGAACCAGGTGATTGGGTTTGGGTGCATATAAGAAGAGAGAGGTTTCCACAACTAAAAAAGTCAAAACCTGATGCAAAGGGTGATAGACCAGTCCAAGTGTTGGCACGCATCAATGACAATGCATACAAGATCGACTTGCCAGGTGAGTATAATATTAGTGCTACTTTAATATGAGCACAACCATGGCACATTGCAAGAGGAATGGAACCAAAGGTGAGCTAGCAATGCCAAATGGACCGGTAACAAGATCAAGAGTCAAGAAGTTTAAAGAAGCACTTCAATCCTACATGGGCAGAATTATAGATGGCATGGAATCTCGAGAGACAATGAGGACTAATGGCATCATATCTAATCAAATAGGGCTGAATTTGGAAGAAGACTCTAATTCTTGTTTAATTAATTATTTTAAGTTAGAAGAATAGCTTTGGGTAGCCCACGACTTGTATTTTGCATGTGAGCTTCTTTTTAATTCATTATGGGCTATTTTGATAAGATGGGCTTTTATTAGCTTGTAGCTCATTTAATTTAAACATTTAGGCTTAATGGGCTATATTTTAGAGATGTTAGGTTTGGGCTTTAGTTATTTTAGAGGCCCATGTTTAAAGGCCTTTTATATCTCTAGGGTTTTTTCTTTTTGTTTTCAAGGGGTATAAATACCTCATAATGAACATTGGGTGGCAGATTTGCTTATTGGAAAAGTATTGTAGTTTCTACTCATCTTAGGGAGGATTGCTTGTCTTCTTCTATTACATCAAGAATATAATTCTTATCAAGGTAATTTCTTTCTTGTGGTGAATTCTATTATTGTTTTCAAACATTATCATGTGCATTTCTATTCATATAATTGATTGGGGGTTCATTAAGGTTGGGAATTTCTTCTTGTTTATGTTCTTGTCAAAGCATGTGTTTAAGGGGTTTCGGGTTCTTTTACCTTGGGTTTCTGCATCAGCATCAATGTCATTTATCACAAAGCAAAAAATGAGTTTATGGTGCCCAATCATGAAATGAATAGGGATTACTATGTGAATCTATGTTTCTCTCAATTGACAAATAAACTTTAACTCTAAAAATGATGGAAAGGGAAGCTTTTCTTATGAAACCAAATCATCAATGTCATTTATCCCAATGAGTAGAATGAGTTTATGGTGCCCACTCATGAAAAGAAAGGAGATTATTATGTGAATTAAGGTTTGTCTTAATTGACAAATGAACTTTAACACTAAAAAATGATGGAAAGAGAACTTTCCTTATGAAATGAAAGCATCAATGTCATTTATACCAATGAGGAGAATTAGTTTATGGTGGCCAATCATGAAAAGAAACAGATTATTATGAGAATCCGAGTTTGTGCCAATTGACAAACGAACTATAATTCTAAAAAATGGTGGAAATAGAAGGTTTGTTTTTAAAAACCAAAGCATCAATGTCATTTATCCCAATGAGTAAAACGAGTTTATGGCACCCAATCATGAGAAGAAAGAAGATTATTTTGTGATTTTCTCTTTGTCCTAATTGACTAATGAACTTTGATTATAAAAAATAATGGGAGGAAAAGCTTTTTAAATGAAACTAAACCATCAATGTCATTTATCCTAATACAGAGAATGAATTTATAATGCCCAATCATGAAAAGAACGGAGAATACTATGTGAATCTGTGTCTATCCTAATCGAGAAACAAATTTTAATTATAAAAAATGAGGGAAAGATAAGCTTTTCTTATTAAACTAAAGCTTCAATGTCATTTATCCTAATGGGAAGAACGAGTTCATGGTGCAAAATCGTGAAAAGAAAGGACACTATTATGTGAATCTGTCTTTGCCCTAATTGAGATACAAACTTTGATTCTAAAAAATGGTGGAAAGAAAAGCTTTTTAAATGAAACCAAAGCATCAATGTCATTTATCCCAATGTGAAAAATGAGTTTATGGTGTCCAATCATGAAAGGAAATGAGGTTACTATGTGAATCTGTGTTTGTCTTAATCGACAAATGAACTTTAACTCTGAAAATGATGGAAAGATAAGCTTTTCTTGTTAAACCAAAGCATCAATGTCATTTATCCTAATGAGTGAACGAGTTTATGGTGCCCAATCATGAAAAGAAAGGAGATTATTATGTGAATTAGGGTTTGTCTTAATTGACAAATGAACTTTAACATTAAAAAATGGTGGAAAAAAAAGCTTTTCTTATGAAACCAAAGCATCAATGTCATCTATACTAAGGAGGAGAATGAGTTTATGGTGCCCAATCATGAAAAGAAAGGAGACTACTATGAGAATCCGTGTTTGTCCCAATTGACAAATGAACTTTAATTCTAAAAAATGGCAGACAGAGAAGGTTTTCCTATGAATTAAAAGCATCAATGTCATTTATCCCAACAAGTAAAGCGAGTTTATGGTGCCAAATCATGAAAAGAAAGGAGATTATTATGTGACTTTGTCTTTGTCCTAATTGACTGACGAACTTTGATTCTAAAAAATGGAAGAAAAGCTTTTAAATGAAACTAAAGCATCAATGTATTTACCCTAATGCAAGGAATGAATTTATGGTGCAAATCATGAAAAGAAAGGAGATTACTATGTAAATTTGTGTTTGTCTTATTTAAGAAATGAACTTTAATTCTAAAAATTAGTGGAAAGAGAAGCTTTTCTTATGAAACCATCAATGTCATTTATCGCAATGAGTACAATGAGTTTATGGTGCCAAATCATGAAAGGAGATTATTTTGTGAATCTATCTTTGTCGTAATTGACTGACGAACTTTGATTCCAAAAAATGGTGGGAAGAAAAGCTTTTTAAATGAAACCATAGCATCAATGTCATTTATCCCAATGTGAAAAATGAGTTTATGGTGCCCAATCATAAAAGGAAAGGAGATTACTATGTGAATCTGTATTTGTCCCAATTGACAAATGAAATTTAACTCTAAGAAATGTTGGAAAGAGAAGCTTTTCTTATGAAATCAAAATGTTAATGTCATTTATCCCAATGTGTAGAACGAGTTTATGGTGCCCAACTAGGAAAAGAAAGCAGATTATTATGTCATTTTGTCTTTTTCCTAATTGACTGACAAACTTTGATTCCAAAAAAAAAATTGGAAGAAAAGCTTTTTAAATGAAACTAAAGCATCAATGTCATTTATCCCAACGCAGGGAATAAATTTATGGTGCCCAATAATGAAAAGAAAGGAGACAATAATGTGAACCCCTCTTTTCTAATTGATAGATGAAATTGGATTGTAAAAAATGGTAGGAAGAAGAGCTTTTTAAATAAAACCAAAGCATCAATGTCATTTATCCCAATGCGGGGAATGAGCTTATTGTGCCCAATCATGAAAACAATGGAGATTTTTATGTGAACCTATGTTTGTCCCAATTGAAAAATGAACTTTAACACTGAAAAATAATGGAAAGAGAAGCTTTTTTTATGAAACAAAAGCATCAATGTCATTTATCCTAATCAGTAGAATGAGTTTATGGTGCCAAATCATGAAAAGAATGGAGATTATTATGTGAATCTGTGTTTGTCCTAATTGACAAATGAACTCTAATTCTAAAAAATGGTGGAAAGAGAAGCTTTTCTTATGAAACCAAAGCATTAATGTCATTTATCCTAATGAAGAGAATGAGTTTATGGTCCCAATCATGAAATAAAAAGAGATTACTATAGGAATACGTGTTTGTCCTAATTAATGAATGAACTTTACTTATAAAAAATGGTGGAAAATAAGGTTTTCTTATGAAACCAAAGCATCAATGTCATTTATCCCAATGAGTAGAACGAGTTTATGCTACCCAATCATGAAAAGAAAAGAGATTGTTATGTGATTTTGTCTTTCTCTTAATTGACTGATGAACTTTAATTCTAAAAAATAGTGCCAAAAAAAGCTTTTAAAATGAAACTAAAGCATCAATGTCATTTATCCTAATGTGGGGAATGAATTTATGGTGCCCAATCATGAAAAAAAAGGAGATTATTAGGTGAATCCATGTTTATTCCAATTGACAAATGAACTTTAACTTTAAAAAAATGATGGAAAGAGAAGCTTTTCCTATGAAATAGAAGCATCAATGTTATTTATCCCAATGAGGAGAATAAGTTTATGGTGCCCAATCATGAACGGAAAGGAGATTACTATGTTAATATATGTTTGTCCCAATTGATAAATAAACTTTATATCTAAAAAATGATGGAAAGAGAAGCTTTTCTTATAAAACCAAAGCATCAACGTATCCTAACGAGTGGAATGAGTTTTTGGTGCCCAATCATGAAAAGAAAAGAGATTATTATGTCAAATGTGTTTGTCCCAATTGACAAATGAACTTTAACACTAAAAAATAATGGAAAGAGAAGCTTTTTTATGAAATGAAAGCATCAATGTCATTTATACCAATGAGGAGGATGAGTTTATGGTGCCAAATCATGAAAAGAAAGGAGATTACTATAAGAATCCATATTTGTCCTGATTGACAAATAAACTTTAATTCTAAAAAATGGCGGAATGAGAAAGTTATCTTATGAAACGAATGCATTAATGTCATTTATACGTGAGTAGAGCAAGTTTGTGGTGCACAATCATGCATAGAAAATAGATTATCATGTCATTCCATCTTTGTCCTGATTGACTGATGAACTTTGATTCTAAAAAAATGATAGGAAGAAAAGCTTTTTAAATGAAACTAAAGCGTCAATATCCTTTATCCTAATGCTGGGAATCAATTTATGGTGCCCAATCATGAAAAAAAGAGGAAATTATTATATGAATCCGTCTTTCCTAATTGACAGACGAACTTTGATTCTAAAAAATGGTGGGAAGAAAAGCTTTTTAAATGAAACCAAAGTATTAATGTCATTTAGCCCAATGTGAAAAATGAGCTTATGGTGCCTAATCATGAAAAGAAAGGGGATTATTATGTGAATCTGTTTTTCCTAATTGACTGACGAACGTTAATTCTAAAAAAAGATGGGAAGAAAAGCTTTTTAAATGAAACTAAAGCATCAATGTCATTTATCCTAATACGAGAAATGAATTTATGGTGCCCAATCATGAAAGGAAAGGAGATCACTATATGTATCCGTGTTTGTCCTAATTGTAAATGATATTTAACTTTAAAAACTAATGGAAACAAAAGCTTTTCTTATGAAACCAAAGCATCAATGTCATTTATCCCAAAGAGTAGAATGAGTTTATGGTGCCAAATCATGAAAACAAAGTAGATTATTATGTGAATCCATATTTGTCCCAATTAACAAATAAACTTTAACACTAAAAAATGATGGAAAGAGAAGCTTTTCTTATGAAAGTATCAATGTCATTTATACTAATGAGGAGAATGAATTTATGGTGCCTAATAATAAAAAGAGAAAAGAATTATAAGAATTCATGTTCGTCTCAATTGACGAATGAACTTTAACACTAAAAAATGGAAAGATAAGCTTTTCTTATTAAGCCAAAGCACCAATGTCATTTATCCCAATGAAGGGAATGAGATTACGGTGCCCAATAAATAAAATGAAAGGAGATTACTATGTGAATCCATGTTTGTCCTAATTGAGAAACGAACTTTAATTCTAAAAAATGGTGGAAGGAGAAGTTTTTCCTATGAACTAAAGTAGCTATGTCATTTATCCTAATGAGTAGAACAAGTTTATAGTGCCAAATCGTGAAAAGAAAGGAGACTATTATGTGAATCTATCTTTGTCCTAATTGACAGACGAACTTTGATTCTAAAAAATGGTAGGAAGAAAAGCTTTTTAAATGAAGCCAAAGCATTAATGTCATTTATCCCAATGCAGAAAATGAGTTTATGGTGACCAATCATGAAAAGGAAGGAGATTACTATGTAAATCCGTGTTTGTTCCAATTGAAAAAAGAACTTAATTCTAAAAAATGTTGTAAAGAGAATGTTTTCTTACAAATCCAAAGCATCAATGTCATTTATCCCAATGACTAGAATAAATTTATGGTGCCCAATCATGAAAAGAAAGCAGATTATTATGTAAGGAGATTATTACATGATTTTTATCTTTGTCCTAATTGACTAACAAACTTTGGTTCTAAAAAATGATGGGAAGAAAAGCATTTTAAATGAAACAAAAGCATCAAAGTCATTGTCCAAATGCAAGGAATAAATTTATAGTGCCCAATCATGAAAAGAAAAAAGATTATTATGTGAATCCATGTTTGTCCCAATTGACAAATAAACTTTAACTCTAAAAAATGATGGAAAAAGAAGCTTTTCTTATGAAACCAAAGCGACAATGTCATTTATCCCACTGAGCAAAACGAGTTTATGGTGCCTAATCATCAAAAGGAAGGATATTATTTTGTGAATCCGTCTTTGTGATAATCGACTGACGAACTTTGATTCTAAAAAATGATGGAAAGAGAAGTTTTTCCTATGAAACCAAAGATCAATGTCATTTATCCCAATGAGGAGAATAAGTTTATGGTGCCCAATCATGAAAAGAAAGGAGACTACTATGAGAATCTGTGTTTGCCCCAATTGACAAAAAAACTTTAATTCTAAAAAATAGTGGAAAGAGAAGGTTTTCTTATGAAACCGAAGCATTAAGTCCTTTATCCTAAAGAGGAGAATGAGTTTATGGTGCCCAATCATGAAAGGAAAGGAGTTTAATTACTATGTGAATCCGTGTTTGTCCCAATTGACAAATGGACTTTACCTCTAAAAAATAACTGAAAGAGAAGCTTTTCTTATGAAGCCAAAGCATCAATGTCATTTATTCTAATGAGTAGAATGAGTTTATGGTCCCCAATCATGAAAGGAAAGGAGATTATTATGTGAATCTGTCTTTGTCCTAATTAACAAATGAACTTTAACACCAAAAATGATGGAAAGAGAAGCTTTTCTTATGAAGCCAAAGCATTAATGTCATTTATACCAACAAGGAGAATGAGTTTATGGTGCCTAATCATGAAAAGAAAGGCAATTACTATGAAATCTGTGTTTATCCCAATTAACAAAGAAACATTAATTCTAAAAAATATAGGGAAGATAAGGTTTTCTCATGAAACCTAAGAATTAATGTCATTTACCCCAATAAGTAGAATGAGTTTATGGTGCCCAATCATGAAAAAAAAGCAAACTATAATGTGATTCCCTCTTTTTCCTAATTGACTGATGAACTTTGATTCCAAAAAATGATAGGAAGAGAAGCTTTTTAAATGAAACTAAAGCATCAATGTCATTTATCCCAATGCTGAGAATGAATTTATAGTGCCCAATCATGAAAAGAAAGGAAATTATTATGTGAATCCATCTTTCCTTATTGACAGAAGAACTTTGATTTTAAAAACTGGTGGGAAGAAAAGCTTTTTAAATGAAACCAAAGCATTGATGTTATTTATCCCAATGCGAGAAATAAGTTTATGGTGCCCAATCATGAAAAGAAAGGGGATTTTTATGTGAATCCATGTTTGTCCCAATTGACAATGAACTTCAACACTAAAAAATGATGGAAAGAGAAGCTTTTCTTATGTAACCAAAGCATGAATGTCATTTATCCCAATGAGTAAAGCGAGTTTATGGTGCCAAATCATGAAAAGAAAAGAGATTATTATGCGAATCCTATTCATGCCAATTGACAAACAAACTTTAATTCTAAAAAATAATGGCAAGATAAGGTTTTCTTATGAAACCGAAGCATCTATGTTAATTATCCCAATGAGTAAAACGAGTTTATAGTCCCCAATCATGAAAAGAAAGGAGATTATTATGTGATTTTGCCTTTGTCATAATTGACTGATGAGCTTTGATTCTAAAAATTAGTGGGAAGAAAAGCTTTTTAAATGAAACTAAAGCATTAATGTCATTTATCCTAATGCGAGGAATGAATTTATGGTGCCTAATCATGAAAAAAAAGGAGATTATTATGTGAATCCATCTTTCCTAATTAGCAGATGAACTTTGATTCTAAAAATGGTGGGAAGAAAAGCTTTTAAATGAAACCAAAGCATCAATGTCATTTATCCCAATACGGAAAATGAGTTTATGGTGCCCAATCATGAGAAAAAAGGAGATTACTATGTGAATCCACATTTGTCCTAATTGACAAATTAACTTTAACTCTAAAAAATGCTAGAAAGAGAAGGTTTTCCTACGAAACCAAAGCATCAGTATCATTTATTCCAATATGTAAGATGAGTTTATGGTGCCAATTAAGAAAAGAATGGAGATTATTATGTGATTTTGTCTTTGTCCTAATTGACTAATGAACTTTGATTCTAAAAGAAAGGTGGGAAAAAACGCTTTTTAAATGAACCTAAAGCATCAATGTCATTTATCCCAATGCGGTGAATGAATTTATGGTGCCCAATCTTGAAAGGAAAGGAGATTATTATGTGAATCCGTATTTGTCCCAATTGACAAATGAACTTTAAAAAAATGATGGAAAGAAAAGCTTTTCTTATGAAACGAAAGCATCAATGTCATTAATCCCAATAAGGAGAGTTAGTTTATGGTGCCCAGTCATGAAAGGAAAGGAGATCACTATGTGAATCCATGATGACAAATGAACTATAACTCCAAAAAAAGATGGAAAAAAAAGCTTTTCTTTTGAAACCAAAGCATCAATGTCATTTATCCCAATGTAGGGAATGAATTTGTGGTGCCTAGTTATGAAAAGAAGGGAGATTCTTATGTGAATTCATCTTTTCTTTTTGATATACGAACTTTGATTCTAAAAAATGGTGGGAAGAAAAGCTTTTTAAATGAAGGCAAAGCATAGATGTCATTTATCACAATGCGGGGAATAAGTTTATGATAGCAAATCATGAAAAGAATGGAGATTTTTATGTGAATACCTGTTTATCCCAATTGACAAATGAACTTTAACACTAAAAAATGATGGAAAGAGTAGCTTTTCCTATGAAACCAAAGCAACAATATCATTTATACCAATGAGTAAATCGAGTTTATGGTGCCAAATCATTAAAAGAAAGGAGATTATTATGTTAATTTATCTTTATCCTAATTCACAGATGAAATCTGATTCTAAAAAATGATAGGAAGGAAAGGTTTTTAAATGAAACTAAAGCATCAATGTCATTTATCTTAATGCAGGGAATGAATTTATAGTACCCAGTCATAAAAAAAAGAGATTATTTTGTGAATTCGTGTTTGTCCCAATTGATAAATGAACTTTAACTCTAAAACATGATGGAAAAGGAAGCTTTTCTTATGAAACCAAAGCATCAATGTCATTTATCCCAACGAGTAGAATGAGATTATGGTGCCCAATCATGAAAAGAAAGTAGATCATTATGTGAATCCATGTTTGTCCAAATTGAGAAATGAACTTTAACACTAAAAAATGATGGAAAGAGAAGCGTTTCTTACAAAGCCAAAGCATCAATGTCATTTATACCAATGAGGAGAATAAGCTTATGGTGCCCAATCATGAAAAGAAAAGAGATTACTATAAGAAATCGTGTTTGTCCCAATTGACAAATGAACTTTAATTCTAAAAACTGGTGGAAAGAGAAGGTTTTCTTATGAAACCAAAGCATCAATGTCATTTATCACAATGAGTAGAATGAGTTTATGGTGCGAAATCATGAAAAGAAAGGAGATTATTATGTGAATCTGTATTTGTCCCAATCGACAAATGAACTTTAACGCTAAAAAATGAAAAGAGAAGCTTTTTTTATGAAACCGAAGCTTCAATGTCATTTATACCAATGAGAAGAATGAATTTATGGTACCTAATCATGAGAAGAAAGGAGATTACTATGAGAATTCATGTTTGTCCCAACTGACAAACGAACTTTAATTCTAAAAAATGGTGGAAAGAGAAAGTTTTCTTATGAAACTAAAGCATTAATGTCATTTATCCTAATGAGTAGAATGAGTTATTGTGCCCAATCATGAAAAGAAAGGAGATTATTATGTGATTTTGTCTTTGTCCTAATTGACTAACAAACTTTGGTTCTAAAAAATGGTGGGAAGGAAAGGCTTTTAAATGAAACTAAAGTATCAATGTCGTTTATCCCAATGTGGCAAATGAATTTATGGCACCCAATCATGGAAAAAAGGAGATTATTATGTGAATCTGTATTTGTCCCAATTAACAAATGAACTTTAACTTTAAAAAATAATAGAAAGAGAAGCTTATCTTATGAAATGAAAGCATCATTGTCATTTATCCTAGTGACGAGAGTGAGTTTATGGTGCCCAATCATTAATGGAAAGGATATCAATATGTGAATCCATGTTTATCCTAATTGACAAATGAACTATAACTCTAAAAAATGATGGAAATAAAAGCTTTTCTTATGATCCAAAGCATCAATGACATTTGCACCAATGAGGACAATGATTTTATGGTGCCTAACCATGAAAAGAAAAAAGATTACTATGACAATCCGTGTTTGTCTTATTTGACAAACGAACTTTAATTTTGAAAAATAGTGGAAAGAGAAGGTTTTCTTATGAAACTAAAGCATCAATATCATTTATACCAATGAGTTGAACAGGTTTATGGTGCCCAATCATGAAAAGAAAGTAGATTATTGTGTAATGCCATCTATGTCCTAATTGACTGAGGAATAAAGATTTAAAAAAAATGATAGGAAGAAAAGCTTTTTAAATGAAACAAAAGCATCAATGTCATTTATCCCATGTAGGGAATGAATTTATGGTGCCCAATCATGAAAGGAAAGGAGAGCACTATGTGAATCCATGTTTGTCCTAATTGACAAATGAAATTTAACTCCAAAAAAATGATGGAAATAGAAGCTTTTCTTATGAAACCAAAGCATCGTTGTCACTTATCCCAAAGAGGAGAATGAGTTTATGGTGCCAAATCATGAAAAGAAAGGAGATTATTATATGAATCCGTATTTGTCCCAGTTGACGAATAAATTTTAACACTAAAAAATGATGGAAAGAGAAGCTTTTCTTATGAAACCAAAGTATCAGTGTCATTTATACTAATGAGTAGAATGAGTTTACGGTGCCTAATAATAAAAAGAAAAGAGATAGTTATGAGAATATGTGTTTGTCTCAATTGGCAAATGAACTTTAACACTAAAAAATGGAAAAGGAAGCTTTTCTTATTAAACCAAAGCACCAATGTCATTTTTCCCAATGAGGGGAATGTGATTACGGTGCCCAATAGTAAAATGAAAGGCGATTACTATGTGAATCCTATTTGTCCCAATTGAGAAATGAACTTTAATTCTAAAAAATGGTGGAAGAAGAAGCTTTCCTTATGAACCCAAAGCAACTGTCATTTATCCTAATGAGTAGAACAAGTTTATAGTGCTAAATCGTGACAGGAAAGGAGATTATTATGTGAATCTATCTTTGTCCTAATTGATAGACGAACTTTGATTCTAAAAAATGGTAGGAAGAAAAGCTTTCTAAATGAAACCAAAGCATCAATGTCATTTGTCCAAATGCAAAAAATGAGTTTATGGTGCCCAATCATGAAAAGAAAGGAGATTACTATGTGGATCCGTGTTTATTCTAATTAACAAACGAACTTAATTCTAAAAAATGTTGGAAAAAGGTTTTCTTACAAATCCAAAGCATTAATGTCATTTATCCCAATAAGTAGAATGAGTTTATGGTGCTCAATCAAGAAAAGAAATGAGATTATTATGTGATTTTATCTTTGTCCTAATTGATTGACAAACTTTGATTTCTAAAAAGTGGTGGGAAAAAAACTTTTTAAATGAAACAAAAGCATCAAAGTCATTTATCCCAATGCGGGGAATAAATTTATAATGAATCCATGAAAAGAAAGGAGATTATGAATCGATGTTTGTCCTAATTGGCAAATAAACTTTAACTCTAAAAAATGATGGAAAAAAAAGCTTTTTTATGAAACCAAAGCATCAATGTCATTTATCCCAATAAGGAGAATGAGCTTATGGTGCCTAATCATGAAAGGAAACGAGATTACTTTATGAATCCGTGTTTGTCCAATTGAGAAATAAACTTTAATTTGAAAAAAGGTGGAAAGAAAAGCTTTTCTTATGAAACCAAAGCAACAATGTCATTTATCCCACTGAGCAGAATGAGTTTATGCTGCCCAATCATGAAAAGGAAGCATATTATTATGTGAATCTATCTTTGTGCTAATCGACTGACGAATTTTGATTCTAAAAAATGATGGAAAGAGAAGCTTTTCCTATGAAACCAAAGCATCAATGTCATTTATCCCAATGAAGAGAATAAGTTTATGGTGCCCAATCATGAAAAAAAGTAGATTACTATGAGAATCTGTGTTTATCCTAATTGACAAACAAACTTTAATTCTAAAAAATAGTGGAAAGAGAAGGTTTTCTTTAGGAGAAGAAGCATCAATGTCATTTATCCTAATAAGGAGAATGAGTTTATGGTGCCTAATCGTGAAAGGAAAGGAGATTACTATATGAATCCATGTTTGTTCCAATTAACAAATGGACTTTACCTCTAAAAACTAATGGAAAGAGAAGATTTTCTTATGAAACCAAAGCATTAGTGTCATTTATTCCAATGAGTAGAATGAGTTTATGGTCCCCAATCATGAAAAGAAAGGAGATTATTGTCGCAACATACCTAGGGTAGGATCCTTGCAGATTTATGGCTGCATACGACTTAAAATATTTTTTTGACTTGAGAATGTCTTCTTGACCCAGCCTTTTCCTTTAGACGTGATGAGAATGAGAAAGTACAGATTCTCAACTTGTGATATAGTGAAGGGGACCATAAGATGAATCACTCATCTTATTGGTCTCAGATGACCATCACAAAATGGCCAACGCTTGTAGTCGCCACCAATCATTTAAGGCTATGCATGACTGGATGCCAATTGAAACCCATGTTTTGAGTTACAAGACTCAAAACATTAATCTTGTGGTCTACGTAGTGCAAAGATTCACCATGTGGGTTTGGGAGTTGGTTACGCACGATAAGGTATGAACTTCTTTGTTATGCCTAAAATTGGTACCTTACTAGCTATGTCTTATCTTAATTTCGGTTCTTTCAATCTTAACTTGTCACTATTTCGATATAAGCCTCTTTTAATGCATGAATCTTATAGAAATACAAATATGGGCTTGATAAAAAAAATTTAATAAAATAGCCTTTGGATTTTACTATACATCTCGAAGATTTAATATACACCTCAGAAAGATGGGGAATATAGAGATTTTTAATAAAATGACCTCTGGATTTTACTTTGAAAATGGAATGTTCCACTTTGGGCATTAGAGAGATACCCACATGGAAGATTATCTTTAATTTTATTTGAAATGATTTGAAAACATGAATGCAAATGATCATCACAAAGAATCACATTAGTGAGGCAACAAATGAAGTAACATAACATGGATCATTCAATGTAATGATAAAGAAAAGGAATGGACTATTGGAATTTATCTTGCAATTGGCATCGATTATTTGGGAATAACCAAATCGATAATGTTTGAAACGCATATGGGTTGCTTGATTAAACGAGGTTTGTTTGACATATTCATGGAAATCCAAGAAGGAGAAAAAAAGATTAATTGTAGTTAAAAGATAAGGTTAGAGTATCCCTTCGAAAAGGTAGGGTTGGAGTATCACCGTGGATGACAAACAATTTTGACAGAAAGGGGATTTTTAAATCTTGACAATTTTGAAAAATAGGGTTAGAGTATCCCTTAAAAGGTAGGGGTTACAATGACACATCTGACACTCTTTAGAAAAGTCGAGTTGGAAAACTTAATTTGAGAAAACTTTGTGATTTAGGAAATGTGAGAGCATTTCGACAACTTTTGGCAAAAGAAACTATTGTGAACAAGGATGGTAAAGATGTAAAATGTGTTTATGCCTTGATACGAGCCTATGGGAGGTCAAAGCATGTTTGCAAGTTTGATCGGGGTGATACGGAGGCATTCGAATGTCTTGAAGCAAAATTCAAAAAAGTAACTCAATTTTGACCATAATCAAAAATAGGGGACAGCATTGCGCTATCCTGCTTCCCAATTTTATTCTAAATTTGTTTGAAAGATTTAGAGGGTGGACAAGATACTGCTAGAAAGCTAACTCAATGAGGGTCAATCTAAAAATATTCCCAATACCCAAAGAGTCACTTTCTAGGGAAATAAATTTTCAAGTTTGGATTGATTGTGCTACTGGCAGAACATATGAGGGACAAGATGTGCCAAAATTTTAAAAATCACCTCAGACTCATTTCATATTGAAAAATTGCAATCGATACCTTTTTGAAAAGTGAATTTCATGAATATTTTAGGAAAAATGTTTGAAAAATTTGGAAAAATCATTCAAGGGATTTGAATAGCCCAACCAAAATACATGTTTGGATTCCAGAGGTTCTAGATAGTTTAGATTTGAAAAATGGTAACTCTTTCGTTCAGAATGACTCGAGGGTGAATAAGACACCGTTTTAAAGATAATTCAACACACTTTGAGAGGAAAATATCAAAAAATTCATGAAAAGTAATTTAGGATTTTAAAGTGATTTTTCAATCTGCAACAGTTGTGCTACCAATAGGGGACAAAGCAAAGCAGGGTATATTTCTTATTTTCTTTATATTTATGGGTCTAAACTTGGGTCATTAACATTTGAATGTCCATAACTGAAGGGAAAGAGTGGCATGAGCACCACAAACTCATTTGCACACCCCAGAATAGTTTGGGACAATGAAACAGCTTGTTAATCATACCACTCAAGGTTTTGACTCAAAAACAAGGCACGAACATTTCGGGAACAAGTGCAAGGCCATTTTTCTTGGAAAATCAAAAGATTTGAGCTCGTTTAACCAAGTTTCCAGATCTAGAAAAACTTAATTTTCCCTATGATTTTTTTTGCTAACTTTAAGGAAAATGCTAAGTTCACGCTAGTCCTCATTGGTTGAGGATAACATGCTTGGCTTGGGG
>JBBYHK010474835.1:0-17823 GCA_038382065.1 Adansonia grandidieri | reverse complement strand
ACCGAAAAGCACTTCGTAATCACAGAATTATTTGCAGAAACTGAAAATAATAATATTATATTTTATTTATATAATTTATATTACATCATAATTTTTTTATTTTTCTTTTTTATTTTTTTCCCCTTCACGCTTGAAAGTAGTATCAAATATCAGATATATGATCGGACTACTCCTATTTGTTTAAATATTTGCGACTAAACAAAATCATCCGATCTAATTTTTTTAATATTAAAAATAAAAATAAATTTTTAATTAATTTTTTATAATAATTAAAATATTATTTTATTTATTATATCGTAAACATATCTACTTAAAAAAAAATGTGTTATTATAATGCATTCACTGTGAACAAAAAAGTAATATATGTAAACATCAAAACAAGTTAAATATAAGATTTTATTTATAATCTTTTAGGGAGAATGGCAGTTAGTGAATTAAATTGAAATGGATTAAACCTATAAATATTTTATGATACATTATATGCATGAAATTGAAAATAAAAAATGTCTCTTATAATTCATCGTCTGATTATTTAATGTAGAAAAAGTTGAAAATTTTTTGAGGTGTCCACGATCACTCCGTGCCTTTGTTATAATTTGCCGGTGACTAGAAATCCGATCCGATTTTTTAAAGACTAGAAAAGTTTGTTCATGCTCTTATTCAACTAAGTTACATCTTTTTGTGTTAAAAGGTTGCTTAAAAATCAAAATTAGAGCAGCATATTCTGAAGGATAATCAACTATCAAGGATTTTTGTATGATGGTAGGTTTTGCAGTCATTAAACCTAAATAAGACATGGTCTCTCTGTTACCATTACTTCAAAGGTACCAAGTAACAGCAGCAAATCAGATGAGGCTGCCTGTCCGTATGTTAGTCGAATTCGAATGTAAATATCGAATATTACTATGAATTTAGTATAAGTATATTCAATTTTTAAAATTTTTTTTTATATATTAAAAAGATTTTATCTTCATATTCACGTCTGAATATACATCGAATACTGTTATTTCTAAAAAAAAAAAAAATCGGAGCAATTAAGCCTACACTATCTTAAAGGGCATCAAGTAACAGAAGCAAATCAGAAGAGGCAGCCTATCAAGATTAAGCTTGCTCTTGAAAGTATCATTATTATTATTAAGAATCATGCACAAAAGAAGTGAATAGCGGTTGTTTTTCTTTTTCTATGCCATGAAAGCTTCAGGAATCAAATCCCATAGGATTTTCATTTCTATTATAATGCTTTTATCTGTTCTTTTTCTTCTACAAAAGAGCCAAAAAATAAAAATTTATCTATAATCCTCCAAAGTTTCTGCAACAGCAACTTTTTCGCCACACCTGTCTGTACATTCGAGCCAAAATAACCATCAAAATTGGATTACTATGACAAAAGCCCTGTAAAAAACTAAGGATCTCAAAACTTCAAAAATGAATGCTAATTCGGGGGGGGGGGGGGAGGGATCTGAATCATTGCTCAATTGATCTATCAAAACTCCATGACAGTCGAGCTGAGGTTGAGCAAAGGCTCCAATGCACTAGGAGCGAACTTACGAGCAAAGAGATAACACACAGATGTTTGCCCCTCGTTATACGAACAAAGTGTCCCATTATTCCTTATGGCTCGTATAAAACCCTCTGTGATATTATCTCCACCATACATTGCTGGATGAGGTCCCCCCATTGACCAGTCAACCCAAGTCACACTTCGGTTTGCATTCAATGATCCATGGAACATGTTCAGGAAAGTTGGAATGTAGTGCTCATCTGGATAGCAAGCAGGCCTACAATATTTCCTGAAAAGGGTGTAGTACTTGGAGTCGGAGATAACGTATATGGCAACTGAACGGTGCATCTCAAACCATTGGGATCCTTTTCGCCATTGATAGAGCTTAATGTCAGGAAGCATCTTGCGGCTGTAGCGACCACGACCATAGCGGGAGGGATCATCATATGACTCAACAAAACTGTAGGTAGAACCAATAAGATACTTGTAGACAGTTGGGAAGTTATACACCGGGATGCAGCTCTCGGAGAGAAGAACGAATCGCTCATTTGGGAAGTCGAGCAGTGCGTTGGCTAGAAGTCGCCTCTCTGCATCCGCCAGTAGAACAGTCCCCCATTGCACATGCTACACAGAAGAAAAATGGTACATGAAATAAATAAAAAATATATATACTGTGATCAGAAATGAAAGGTTATTCGTAGAAAGAAAGTGCATTTAAGATGAGGGCATGTAATTGGGAAATAAAATTCAAGTTCAATGTAGATTTTACCCGTCCCAAGTGAATATTTAAACAAATTTTAACATTGATTTGTTATAACATATAAGTAGATTTTCCCACCTCTTTCTCTCCCCTCTCCCTCCCTCTCTCTAAACTATTTGCTGAACCAAAAATAGTACTTGCTTCTTAGCCAAACGATGGTCTACGGACACCCCCCCAACCCCCACCCTACAAAAAAAAGAAAAAGAATATGGAGGCAGGTCAGTGCAGGTAATGCTCCATACCATAGCTATTGACACCTTCCTTGATGGTCATCTGGGAGCAATAAAATTACAACAGTGTGATGCCATGTACTTGACACTGTGTCATTCTACATTGTTTCTTCTTTCTTTCTTTCCCATCACCTTGGCTAAGGAAATTATGGAAGGGGCTGCGCTACCATAGTGAGGCTTGATCAGTGAGAGGATGGAAGGCGGACTAGCAGTGGATAGGGTTGAGCTGAGAAGAAGATGGATTTAGAATGAAAAAGGGGAAGGAAGGGGCGAAAAGGAGAGTGATGGAGATTGACCAAAAACACATGAAATGCAATGGAACACAAGGAAAATTGTGAATCAAGGAAAATCAGGCTCATCCAATTTGATAAGGTGGTCCCAAATACCAAATGTGAAAGGCCCCACGTCTACTAATAATTACTGACTACATTAAGCAATGGATTTTCTTCCCCGCTATATTATTATGTTTTGTAAGGAATAAAAAGGATTTTGCTTGCTTTGCGACAAAGGTGATTCTGATAGCAGATTTGGGACTATCCTAAGATTTATCATTCTGAAGAAAAGTGGTGGAAGAGTGACAGATTCATTGCTTGCAAAGATTACAAATGTTTACAACGGATTCCACAGCAGACATCAGCATCCAAAAATCTAACATAGCTTTGGAGGATTGTATTTATAAGAAGAAAAACTAATATCAAAGTGAATAAACTGATTCAGATGCATCTAATAACAACATGGAAGTAAAATTTTTTACTTCGAAAATATAGGAATGGCACATGTAATACTTGTCATCCAGGATACAAACACCAATAGAATTTCTGAATAGCTAAATAATCCTTATGGCTCATCCAATCTTTTATCGTGCATGGACTTGTCACCATTGTTTATAGTTCAGCAACACTCCAAAAAGCATCATAATTCCATATGTTCCAAGCAATAACAACCGAATCTCCCAGACCCTTACTGTTGTCTAACAATTTTTAGCAGTGTTTTCCAGGTAAATAGCAAAAAGAGCTAACTTGTGAAAGGAAGGCACGCAAAGTTCTTAGGGTATTTTCATCGTTTCTGGGTATGAACTAACTATTATGTTCTCTTTAGACTAACCCAAGAATAAAGAATAAAAAAACCAAATTCCCGGAGTTTGCAAATTCAAGCATTCGAACATCAAATGAAGAGAAACATGCTGAAAGGTGAAAAAGGTACCTGACTAGGGATCTGTCTTGCGTAGAAAGGAGAGTTAGAGGAGACGTTGAGGTGAAAGGCACGAGGAGTATGGAGATAAATGGAGAAATACTTTTCATGGCCCTTAAAGAACCTCTCCCACAAAGGCAGCATAGGCAAAGGCCCTCTGGTGAGAAACATGAAAGCCACCTTTGGCACTCTCAAAAATGGGTATTCTTTTTTGAGAGGCATCATTGAAGCTCTCCAGAACAACTCGGTATCCGACATCTTATGGGTCAAATTTGATCGAAGAAGGAAGGCGTCCATGGCGAGGCAATCCTGCTGCTGGCATGGGCTTTGGGTGCAGTTGGGTTTGGTGGTGCTGCTGGACATTCGAAGAGACGCGGCGGCGGTGGCGGTGGAAGTGGAAAACAGCTGAGGTTGGTGAGAAAAATAGGTGTTAATGTGAGAGCTGGTGGCTAAACCGATGATAATCCCAGCGACGAAAACCACCAAAAAAGAAAGAACCTGAACCAGTTTCACCAAACCCAAGTGCTTCTCCCCATCTTCTTTCTCACCCCTGCCTCTGGACATGCTTTGAACTTTGTTGTCTTTTTTTTAATTTTCTTCCAAACAAAAAAAAATCCCAAATCCCAATTCACTTCCAAATAAAACTCTTTCAGTACATAGAAAAACAATGAGTAACCTGCTTTCCTCCCAGATCCAAACAACAATATATATATATATATATATAAAACAAAAGAAGAAAGATCAAACTCGCACTTGATATAGTGATGGAAAATAAGAAAGTGGTGTTGTGGTTGATGATTTGATTGAAAACGAAATCCTTTTTTTTCTCTTCTTTTTATTCGATTAAATCTTTGAAATTACTATTATTCATTGTATGATGATTTCATTTAGTTTTAATCCATTTTATAATTTATAAACTAGTAATTAAAAATAATTAGTTTTTAATAAAACTTTGAGAATTGCATTCGTTGGTTTGGCATCCACAGTTAACAAACAAATAATAAACCGTTGAAGAAGACGAAGTTGGAAGATGATTGGGAATGCGAGCGCATAAATCGTGTGGGTCAAAGGTCAACCAAGTGGTGACAAATGATAATCATTATGGTTGTAAAAGCTGAAAATGTGGACCCACAACACTTCTTAAGCCCAATTACTTTCCAAGCCTCTCCCCCCCCCAACGAGAGTTTTGCCATGGCGTTTCCCTTGTCAAAATATGTACTTAAAAGGTCAGTTTGATGCGTTGTTCATTTCCAGTTAGAACTGTTGATACCGGCCTGAAAACCTTTATATTTCTGATTTAAAACTCAAACTAAATTTTAATTGACCTAAATTACATTATGTTTACAGTTCAGTTTAGATGAGTTGAGTTTACTGAGCTGAATGAAAGCTCAACCCCTAAATAAATCTTTGATGTTTTAAATATTATAAAGACTAAAATTTGTGACACTAAGTAAAAAAAAAAAAAGAAAAGGTATTTCAGATATAAATTATGTAATAAAAAATAATTTAAAGTTAAATTTTAAATAAATTGATAATTATTATATTTATTTATATTTTATTAAATTAATATTTAAAAAGTAGAATTACATTTACTTTAAATTCAAGTCTGGAGTCATATCAAATTAAATTATTTTAAATTTAAATTATTTTAAAATTTAATTATATGTATAAAAAATTAAATAAATTTAAATTCGTATTATTTTGAAATTTAACTATATGAATATTGAGATTGAACAAATTCTAATTGTCGACCTTTCATGAAATTTTTTTTTTTGGGGGGGGGGCGTACGTGTTAACTCTTCCTGACTTGATTCGAGTTCTAGAGGATTGGACAAAGGTGTCAGGTTCAAAATTAGCTAGTTTCAGTACATGGGATAATTTTTGTGGCTAGTTTCCAAAATCCAATGGCTCAAAAACTTTTTGTGGCCAAGTTCAAAAATCCAATGGCCCAAATAACTGAGAAATTAAAATTAGATTAAAAAAAGGCCCTTTTAAAAAATAATAATAATAATAAGGAACATGGGCGTAAGTTTGGGGGCCAATCTTGCAATTTACTTCTCCAAAAATTTCCTACAAATTACTTGAAAAAAGTTAGATATATTTCACCTTTATTTTTTCCTTGTTTCAAGTTGGCCGTTCAAGTTTCAATTTAATAATTAAAATTTTTTATTTTAATTTAATTATAAAAATATATAAATATTAATATAAAATAACTTTTATATTAATATTTAGAGAATAAATTCGAGCATTGAAGCGAGTAAAGTCCAATTCAGTCTTGAACAAGAATATGAAAAATTCTGATCACAAGCCCAGCCTACAGACACCTTTTCCTTGGAGCAACCAGACAATAGTCAAAGAGGAATAAGGGATTTGCTCATTTAGGTTCAAAACAAACAAATACAATTTGCAGTATCTTAAAAAATATATGGAAAAGATGACCCTCGCAGCAATGCCTGCCTCTCCCCCGATGAAGAAAAAACAGATTATAAGTGATATATCAAAATACATCTAAAAAAAATCACATGGTTGTGAACGCCAAATATATATCTACATACCGATTCTAATTCTTCAGACGCTACTCGATATAATCTGAGCTCAAGAGATGCTCGATAAAGATGAATGCTGAATGAAAAAGTGATTCAAGTTCCTATCTTAGTATCTGTAAGATGAACCCGACTGTGGTGGTGCCGGTGGCAAGCGATTTGGTGTCCTGCGACTTCCAGAGCTTGAACCTGAACCTCCATCGCCATTCTGTGCTGGGTCGCTGTATCTTCTGCTATGACCGTTGGACCCGTATCTACCCGAGTCAACAGGTCCATTTGCAGCAGCATCAAATGCAGACCTCCAGTCATCGCCCGATGAGGATCCACTTGCCCGTGGGCTGCTTTCTGTATCTCAACGAAAAGGGAGACAAAACCATAAGATTAGTTTAAGGTTTTGCATTAATTTGACCAAATAAAACAATAGAAGAGTAAATGTGTATGCAACCATCTTTCCAAATAAAGCACAACGTTTGTTTATGCAAACAAAACCACAAAAATGGTACCTGCTACACTACCATTAGACCAGCTGGAGGCGGCAGCTGCTCGATTGTCATGGATGCTGAGTTGCCTTGTAAGTTTTGAAAGAAGAGAGGATTGTTTCTGGTAGCGTTCCCTCTTGCGCTTTACATTTTGGTCCTCCATGAGCAGTTCCTCAATCCTGGCATTGCTTAAGGCACTAACCACCAAAAGCGTAAGGGTAAAGTTATTCCCCAGAAACAAGAAATAACAACAAAGAGCAACACGTATCCCCCAAAAGAATAAAAAAGAAAAGAATGGCTTTCAATAACCAAGCACGGATGCCAATAACATGTTATAAAAGTTGCGTGTCTTTGATCCACCACCAGATGGAATTATTCCACATCAACAAAAAAAAAAAAAAAATCTGATAGGTTTATATCAACATTCGCAACCCTCGTTACTATTTATTGATAACAGTATGAACACTCCTCTGACTAAGAAACAAATATCAAGAAATGCCTCTTTATCAAAATGCCTCTCTGCATTTGCACATAAAATAATCCATGAATATTAGTTCTACCTTACAAAACAAATATCCAGCAGAATGCATTTCAACTATGGAAAAACCTATGCCTCAGGATTAAGATCACACTCGATGAGAATTTTTACAGCAAATTTCTAGTACCATTTTGACAAAGCAAGAAGAAGAAAGAAGGAAAGTGATCTTTTTGCTATTGGTCGCTCACATGCAGGAATATCATATAAGCTTAACAGCATAGTTTTTACAGGGAAAGGGTGCATTTTTTACACCTTGCAGACAATGGAACATGGATAATACCCACCTCACAGAGCTATATAACTGAATAAGCATGTCTTCTTTCGCTTTCTCTACTTGGCAAAGAACGACAGCCTGCTTGAAAGAATAACAATTAGAATCGACACATCAGCATAAACAACAAAAATAGTCATTAAAGAGAATAAACCGACCTTTGGAACATTGGCAGCAAGACTGTTAAGAACAGCTTCCACATAACCACGGACTTCTTGGGACATCCACCGAAGCTCTTCTTCAGGATCAGCAGGTCTTCTTGCCATCGTATCCTGTAAGGGAAACATGCATAATGTTGAAGATGCATACTCGATACCCCATCCCAACTTTGTGCTGGTTAAGCTATGCATTGGCTACCTCCCCAAAAGCTCCTTATTTTGAGTAGTTCTTTGCTTATAAAAGGATGAAAAGAATAGTGATAGGAAAAACTAATTTTCCAGTGTCATAAAAAAATTCCAGTTAATTCTTTTGTTTTTGGAATTTCCTTTTGGTTTAAAAAATGGTTTTTGACTTTGTACAAAAAAAAAAAAAAATCACCTTTTGAATGAATTTTTTCCCAACAAAAAAAAAAGGCAAATTCTTATGCTTATCAGACAAACATTTATTCATATCTAAAAGTTGATTAAATCAAATTGAATGACCAAATTAGTCAAACGATAAACCAAAATACCCCTAATAATCAATAAAGAATGACAGGACTCCCGAGAGCACCCCAAACCCAGACATAATCATATCAAAAGTATAAGATAAAAGAAAGCAATGGAATTAATCAATAACTCACAAGTGAACCATCAGATAGACTTTGCCTCATGGGAGGGCCAGATTCACCCTTCACTTGACCACCTTTAGATTCAACAACATTTCTTAACTTTCCTAACCACTCAACCTTATCTGCAGTGCTCTCAGCCTTTAATATAACAGCACTGTGAGCTGCAAAATAAAATTGAAGCATATAATGGCATGCAACTTGGTACAAGAACAACAAAATCAATTTAAGGAACAACTTGTAAAACCTTTCAAAACTGTCTTATATGGAACCCTGCTAGTTATCTTGAAAACAAGACTGGGTACTTTTCCAGAATCAGGTCCATTTGCCTTCTTATCCTTGGAACTTTTGGATGAGCCACCTTCATCATCAGAAACTTCCTCAATTGTGCATTCCTGATGAATAAACAATTAGAAAAGCAGATATCAATATGAGCAGTAAGCAATATAGCAGCTAAAAACTCTCTAGTCCCAATCAGCAATATTGGGATTTTTAGTAGAAGTCAAGAGCAAAATTCTCCCACAAACATTAGTCTTTTCATTTTCAAAAGAAAACTGATTTCTTTGTCTAATTATTTAAATTTAGCTACCCACAAGGGTTTCTCCAATTGGTAAGGAAAGGAGCTGCCTCGTCAACCAGGGTTTGATCCTTTTGGGGAGCACTCGGGAGTAAAAGGAGAAGATTGGGCCTCGGCAAAGCCTAGGGACACCCAGACCATATTTACAAAAAGGATTTTAATATAGTTAAATAGTAATGTATTAACTATTAAGAATATTTAAGGCAGTCTAGCAAAAACGGATATGGAAAACGCTTTTCCAATGTTACCCTTCATAGAAATACCAACTTTGGGCAGGACCTCTAGCTTTTAAGTCACTTTAAGATAAGATTCTAAAGTTGCAAAATAACCCATTACTAAAATGTTTTGCCAATTGAAAAATCAATATTCTAATTAAAACAAAGGGAGTAATTATAATATTACTAAACATGAAACATAGCAAAAGGAATTCGTAGATGCTATTTCTGAACTGTCTTTTTCATGGACCAATCATCTTTTTCTTAGCTCTCACTTTCTCCAACTTCTGGGTCTCTTTGACCTTCGTTTGTGTCAACAGAAAGCTAAGGGTTAAGTATTCTTCCCATTTTTTCCTTCCCTTTTTTTTCTTGTCTCTTCAATTATTTCACTTATTTTTTCTTCTTTACTCTAGATTAAGTTTTTTCCGGCAAATTTCATTAGATCAGTAGGCATTGGTACAAAGATCTAACCCTCCAAGTAAAAGCAAAAGTTCACAACAAATAAACAATTAACATCTTATGCCTGAAACTTGAGTCTAAGCATCATAGCTAAGCACTTTCCTATTGTATACTCTTCGCACCTCAAAAATCGTTGTTTATCAGAACTGAGTATGTTAGTTTAATGAAGCATGAATGGTTAGAAATATAGTGTTCTTTTTTCTTCCTCCTCTTCTTGCCGTGATTACTAGTGCAGTCACTACTCACGGCACAAAAATATCACCCCATAATTGTGTTGTTAAAAGCACACTGTAATAACTAGGACCTTTACAATGCCAGAGGTACAGAGCGGAAAGAATAAAAACACTTCCCTAAGTAATTAGAAGGTAAATTCTAAAAGTTTATGCACACACAGCATAGATACATGCATACGCATATGTTTCCAAAGAAAATTTTAACGTATTATATCTAGCAACTTTAAAATATAGAATTTTGCTAATGACCATTAAAGAGTTTATATCATGTTATTGGCAAAAGTGTTCCCAAGATAAAGTATATCATAAATAAAAGTTCAATGTACAATTTTCTTCTTCTGCTTTTCCACCTGGCCCAAATGTCAACCAGATTTTTCTTCAGTTGCAGCCCTCTCATCCCCGCTTAAAGAGCCAAAACTTAATTAACTTCTAAATTTTAATTGTACAATACACACTTCCCCCATTGCAATACACCATAAGCATGCAGCTCCCCGAAATCTGTTCCTTAGAAATCATTTTTTTTCTTTATTTAACGAGAGGAGAACAAAAGCATAAAATGGAACAAAGAGAGTGCCACAAATGTACTAGGCAAATTAAAAGTGATCTCATCTCTAGATTCACAAAAATTCTAATAGCAGCTAATATCTCACAACAAGCACCCTCAAGATAATGCAACTACAAGGACAAATAAAGCTAGATTTGAACAAAGAGAGAGCAATATCACCATATACAGCAACTTGCAAAAAGAGAGCAATAGAGAGAACAGAAAATGCATATTTTACATGGTATATCATTAAAAATTGACGCAAAAATTAATCAACTTCTACAATCACCAAGAGATAGATTCTCAAGTAATGAATAATATTTAACAACCAGAACACGTGTATATGTCTATTAAGGTTATTACTCAATGATAGTCTCACCAAATGCAAGGTATCATAAGCAATGAGCATTCACTTCATACCTCCAGTGTGATGACACCTCGAAAATGCCTTTCCTCTTGTTTTTTCGTGTAACCAAGCTGCAGCAAAGATTTAAGTAACATTACTTGACCAAAGAAAATAACAGGCATCATCAACTACTCACAATCATGTACACACAGATAGAAAAAACCACAATTAATAGAAGCACAATACACTAACCTTGCCAGTTTTCTCATTCAAAACAAACCACCGCCTACTCCATCCATTTGTTTTTCCACTTTTCTTCAGTAAAAATCCTGCAGTGACAAAACACAATTGAGACTAAAGCTTTTGTCCCTTGCAGTCAGCTACATGGATCATATTGTGCCATTGAACTCTATTTAGGACCAATCCAAGGAAAGCTCGATAGAAGACCAACAGGCAGCAAATAGTTCTGTCAAATTTGCATAGAACTTGTATAACAGAAAGCTTCTGATAAATACTTGCCTTTTACCTTTCCTATCCCTCCTAAATCTCTGCTACATTTTTCCACCTTTCCTACCAGCTTAGCCACAGGCTTACTACTAGATTCTGAGAAAGAAAAACTAAAGGATGAATGCACACATGCTTATTGCAATTTTTTTTTTAACTTTGATTACTAACCAGGAGATGTGAAGTTAGAACATTTCAAAACTGGGATTATTAACAGATTATAAATAGTATTACCAGAAGATTAAAGACGAGTAAATGTGCTACAGAAAATGAAGAAGATATTTGCATACTGAAGTGTTATACCCATTGTCAAAGTCTTGACCTTTAATATGTTTCTAAAGTTTCAAAACGTCCCCTGCCTGTTGTTAACAAGAGCAATTTAACTAAATCTACATAAAGTTCTACAGATTCAAACTAAAACCTGCTTGTTTTGGGAATTTCAGGAGCGAAGTGCCCTTGCTCACATATTGTGACTCTGCTTCGCAGACCACCGATTTAAATTTGATATTTCCACCATCACAAATAATTTTTCCGATCAGACAACTCAATAAATAGAAAATCCTTGTATCTTTACAATTTAGCAAAGGCATCATAGGAAAGAGAAGAAGTTCAAGGCTATGATTCCCGAAAGAGGATAAAACCATAAATTTCATAATTATGTTTTCCAGACGCTTAGGCTGATTACCAACCTGCCGTTATCTCACCACCAGGTCCAGCAGTTTTCAGGGCTGATCCTTCTTGTACATCTTTTTCTTGCTTACTTGGTTTATCCTTCATCGATTTCAAACTTCCTTCAGATTGTTGCCCACCTGTTTGAGGACTAGTTGCCTAAAACGAGAAATGAAGAAAATAATCAGTCAGTTAAATGAATGTAGTTACCAATGAGATTAATATTATAAAATATCTACTGAAGCCCCTTAGCAAACTTCATACCCGATTTAGAATTGACTGCTCTGCATCAAGTGCCTTCTTGGAGGACCGATTCTTCAGCTCTTCTTCTCGACGTTGTCTCTCCATTCTATTAAAAAGTAATAGGAATTTGATCGAAAAAATTGCTCAGAATAGTGAATAGAGAAACAGGAAAGCTATTAAAAATAAATAAGTTAGTAGATGAAGAAGGAAAATTATCTTAGCATACCTCCTTTGGACCAGACGAATGAAATGTTGAGGTGGAACAAATGCACGCTCCATATCTACTAGAGCAATTACCATCTTTTTGGCTTCATTTTTAAACCCCTCAAGTGCAGCACTTGCAATTGCCACAACCTGGTTGATTTTTTTTTTTTTGAAAAAAGAAGTATTTCACAAGCATTGCACTAAACATCTATCACACATATATGAACAGCAGCAATGCATTATTACCTCTCTCTTGAAAGGAGCATATCTTCCAAGACCAGGTGTAGCACTTGCAGCCGCAGAAACTATGTCCAGCAACACACGATGAACCTGTTTTGATAGGCACCCATAATAAATAGAAAACAGAGAAAAAATCTAATGGAGATGGATATCACATGGCTGATTAATTGCAAGGGACTATAACTTGAAAATTTTCAATAACCTTTGCCAGACAGGAAAAATTTCCCAAAATAATATTTTAATTTTTACAGTGAAAACTATTGACATACATTGTTATCTATTTCCAATTAATTCAAGCTTTAAGGATACTGCTAAACTAACATGAACAACTCGGAGCCAAGTCACTACATAGACAACAGGATAATGTTGTATTCAAAGTCATTAATTAATAATATATATTGGTGCACCACATATTTACTTTGCGAGGTGTATGCCCAAAAACATTCATAGAACAAAACCTCGCTATCTCACATATCAGATAGCAGAAACTGGTGCAAACATACTCATAAAATATTTAGAAAACAGATACAGAAAACATAAAACAACTACTGCTTGGATAAGTAAACGAATATATTCACAAACATGCAACAAAAGGGAAAACAATCAAGAAGAGTGAACCTTTCAAAGAAGTATAGGTACAGAGCACCAACTTAGATGTACCTCATCAACACATAATCGAGATGGCTCTTTTGCTAGCTCCAAGACACCTTTTATCAGAGATCTTAAACCCTTCTCTGGAGATATCAAATAGGGTTGATAACCATCTGCTTCTAGGACAATCTGAGATAAAAGTATCAACATGAAGGTAAAAAAACCAACCAATACATAGCAACTTAAGAAGGCAACAAAATTGATTGAGATTTGATAATAGAACCAACCCTTTTGACATTGTTTATGTCAAAATGTCTGTCCAAAGGAAGCTGCTTAATCCTGTTAGGAAAACTTCCCTCAAAACTAGCAACAATTTTCCAACCATTTCCCTGAAAAATTGGGGGCAGATTTAAAAGACACAATGGAAGATGATTTATTAAATCAGATAGACAAACAAAATAAACATTCAAAGATTCGTCTAAAAGAGCTTTTTTCTATAAATTTAGGTAGCACATATATTGCAACAATGCAGATGTTTCTTAAGCCCTCTCTTCCAATACTAACAACAGTGACAACCATTTCACTTCTGAAAGAAGCAACTCACTTCACCACCCATTATGTGCTGCAAAAATTTGTCCTCAAATTCACGGCACAGCTCCAAAGCAATAGCTCTCGTGCCTTCAGCGGTACTAACCATTTGCTCACCAAGCCTTACTAATTCATCCTGGATTATTTGTGACTTCCCTTGAAGCCTGGCATGTGGCAAAGGAAGGAAGAATTAGAGATCCAAAAGAGGTATGAGAATATTGATTATTTTAATAAATATTTGTAAAATGAAGTGAATTCCATCAATTACACAACTAACAAATAATTTTTATAAAAAATAGAAACATATAAGGACCCAAATTGTTATGATCTCAACTGGGGCTGTAAAGACTCCAAATGGGTTGTTTTGTCTGATATTATCAACCTCACATATATTTGATATCTAATACTAGAACATAACTTTAACGTTGACAACTCACCTGCCAAACGGATTTCTCTACCTTTATGAAGACATGTAATAATAAATTAATAAATTTGCAACAGTCAACCTCAAAACAATTTTCAATTTAGATCACACTAAGCTGATTAGGGGTGGCTCACATACCTTTTATAATAGAAGCATGAGTTTTTAAAGATAATATGCCATTTAGCAGCAACTATAGGTTTCAACAGATTAAGAAAGCAAATTTTTTTTTTTTTTTATTTTCATGTGATAATTCTCTCATTAAACCTAGGGAGCTAAAACAAGAACAATTCTGCAGCAAACTAGGGTCTATTAACATAACATTTCTACCTTCTAGGCAGTACTACAAAGGAAAATGAACTAATCAAAAAAAAAAAAAGATGCAGCAATTTAGTAGACTACCGTAACTGCATAAACAGAAACCATGAAGCAAAAGTAATTGAGAAAAAGCAAGTACCCAGAAAGGAGATTTGGAAGCCTGAGTTTTAAACGGTTACGTATTTGGCCAGCAAGGGCATCTACCAAAGCTACTCTCCCAAGCTTATTTTGAGGGGCTCCGGTCAAAATAGATTTTAAACTTTCACTCTCCGCTCGCCAAGCCGTTTCTAAAGAATTTTCAGATGCATTTCCAGCTTGAGTTGAAGCTATAGAAACAGACTGACCAATTAGAGCAACCCATGGAATATCAGAAGTTTTAGGTGGTCCCTGATTTAACAAGAGAGCCTGAACTGCTGCAAGGGCTTTTGAGTCTGAAGCGGCTTGATCAATTTTACTAATAACGCCAACAGTTCTGGTACCTATAATCAATTAAAAAGCAGCAGTGAAATTTTAAATATTCGGAAAAGAAACGGTGGAGGGTAAATCGTTATTATTTTTGGCCAGGAAGAAAAAAAAGGTTAACCATAATATGCAAGCACTACTGAATTCTCACCGTCTGAGTCATATTCCTTTGCAATTCTAAGGGCTCTAGATGATGAAATTTCTGGTGCCTGAGCAGCAGGCACAATAACAAGCAGAATAGCATCATTACGTTCAACATACTCACTGAGCTGAGGAATAAAGCAAGGGAAATTGTCAGATAAATAAAAACTAAGAAAATGGGCAATGCAAATGAAGAATCAAGAAAAAAATAACACATCAGAGTGTCCAGCTGTTAAAATTTGAAACCAAAAGAAAATATTCAGCTACTTACCAATGAGTCATCTACAATTCTTTGCTCCAGTCCAGGTAAATCGATCAATTTTAATGCTGGGGCTGAGAAATGGAACAAGGGGAAAAACTGTTAAAAGTTTATAAAATATAAAAGAAGATTTATGTCGCACAGGCATTTATATAGAAGAATGTATCTTACTGCATGCACATATGAGTGAAAGGAGGTAAAGGGATGGGAAGTTTTGGATCATTTGAAAAGAAAAACAATCCTAAAACATCTTATAAAAAGCAAAATTTCATGACGGCATCAACCTGTGATAGAATTGATTTTATTTATGCATTCACTAAATCCACTTAAAAATCAATTGTACAATTCAATAAACATGAAGGCTGACCTGTACTAGTACGAAGTTTCAGATATATTTCATCACGACTCCTGCCTGATGAACCTTTGCTTAACCTATCCTGTAGAGAATGCCGAAGTGCACCTAAAGTGCATCAATTTGAAAGATGAAAGGCAGTCAGAGAGATCACAAGACCAATATGAAGGTTCTATAATGAAGAGCGGTACATTTTCCAGGTGTAAACAAGCAACAATAAACCACACAAATTAAATAGAAGCAGCAAAAAAAGGGAAGGAGCCCTTACTTGCAGAAACCTGTTGAGATTTATTGTCAATTTGCAAGATGATTGATTTAGTGCTTAAAGAACTATCTCTAGCCAAATCAATGATGATGGGAGCTCTAGTGGCACCATTTTCACCAGTTGGCTGTCAATAAATACAGTTATAACAAAGTCCCCTGGCGAAAATAAATATTTCAACAAAATGCAAAAACTAAAAAGAAATACAACATACCAGAACAGGATGTCCAATTAGGCTGTTCATGATGGCAGATTTACCAGCCCCCTATTTAGTACATTCAGAAAAAGGGACATTAAAATTTTTTTTAAAATAAGGATTTCAACATCTCATGGTAGGACAGAAAAAGGCTGGTTCCAACAAAAATTAGCTGCTTCTTCCAATTTTAGGAATTTTTTATTCAGTAAGCTACCTCCTGTGATTAAATAACCACAAATTTTGTACAGATAAATAAATCCATAATGGGCAAGTTTCCCTGCTCTTAGAGGTGGACAAGATAAAGTTCCTGAAATCACTAAGAAAAGATGAAAACAAGGGTGCTGACTCAGGCACAACAAGAGAAGCTAACCAATATCAATGAATCACAGCAAAAACAGTTTTGGGTATAGTACAGTAATACGAATAAAGCACAGAACACCTGGCAACTATAGCCTTCAATAGCAATTTAAAAATTTCATGGCCAGCTTTTAGAAGACAATAATGAATGTTCATCCCATTTTTTCCCTCACTAGAAAAACTATTAATAACATTTAAAAATAGAATTGCAGGAGGTAAATTAATGTAATCCTAAAAGTGCATAGGAAAATGTGTATTTCATATTCATATTAACACGCCTAAAGGATCTAATAACCGTTATAGGTTCAATATCCTAGAGCACATAAAAATAGCATTTGGACTGATCAATAAGAAATTGGCAATTAATAAAGGCCCTCAGCTTTTGAAGAGCAAAGAATCAAAAGAAATAATGTCTGCCATCTTTCGCTCTCAGATTTTCCCAATAAATCTGGCTTTTATCAACAATACAAACATGAGCAATGCAATGTAAAGTAAAGCAAATATATGCATACATATATATAATTGAATTGCACAGCATCCCACATCAACTCAATCAAACTCAACAAAACATGACAGTTATCGATCAAGAAATTGAAATTTACTTTGATTTAATTTCTTTCCGTTGGTAACCAAAACAGCCCAAAGATTTCCAATCTAAAATTTTTGGCTCCAAAAAAGAAAACAAAAATCTAGCAGATCCAACGGAAAACTTGAAATAGCTGTAACAAAAAATGATCGGATAGAGGAACATACGACATTGCCCAACGCGACGACGTTTAGGAAAGTGGATGATCGTTTGGAGGACGACGATGAGGTCTCATCGATGTCTTCATCGGCGAGCACAGCAGCCGCTTGCCTCATCGATTCCGAAAGCTCTGACAATTCTTCGATGGCCTCCATTACTCGTTGACTTACAAAACCAAAAAAAAAAAAATTAAAGAGAGATCAAAGCTTTGAGAAACAGAAAACGAGGGGAGGAAAACCCTAGATTTAGATCTGAATATTTTTTTCCTTTTTTGTGGTTTTTGGAAGAAGGGAATTCAAAATTTTTTTTTAATACTATTTTTTGTTTATTTCGACTGTTCAAATTAGGATTTAAAGTAGTTTACAATGGAGAAATGATGAAAATGATGGTTTGGTTTCCGGTCATGGTTATACAACCCAAAAGCGACCAACATTCAATAGCGACAGTTTAAACTTCTAATTCAATTTCTTTTCTTTTTTTTTTTTTTTAATAAAACCAATTTTTCTTCTCTCTCGCTAGAAGCAGCAAACATCAACTCAATTCACACTAGAGGGTACCCGGTCCGATTTCATCTGTATTGGATTTGAATATTATTTTTTATAATTTAAATTAATGTGA
>JBBYHK010474814.1:0-19184 GCA_038382065.1 Adansonia grandidieri | reverse complement strand
AAAGTTGACAAAACCTAAGCCACTAGTATGGTTGTTGACAAAACATGATCCGAACCTGTTGAAGGTTTCCAAGTCCATCCAAGACTGTACCTGACTCTGATTCAAGTTGTTGTACCAGCTTGCTACTAATCCTAACAAGTTTTCTTGGATGCAGTGAATAAGAAGTTCATCATTATGTATATGCCCAGCCACTTTTTGATAAACATTTTGATGTGATCCTGTATAGATCCGGTGCCATTGAGCTTTTTGAAACTAGGCATTTTGCTTTAGGAGGGAGGATTAGATCCAGTACCAAGCTTAACTCATCTACATCCACCTTACTGACATCCCTAACTTCTTCTATTTCTTTAAGCCTTTTTTTGAGAAAATTGGCATTTTCCCTCATCACTCTTGAGCTCAACTCTTTTTCGAGTCTTATGCCTATGATTTCTTATTCTAGAAGTCCATTATGATCTATAACCATTAGATCATCCAAAGTAGTATTCAATGCTACACCCGTTGCCTCTTTTTGAGCTTTAGGGTTAGCATGAATATTCATTACAAGACTAGTTCCCATAGATTAAGCACATTATGGTGATTGTCTTTCTGTGCTAGATAAACCAACAACAGTATTAGAGTGATTCCCTCGATTCACCTTTTTCTTTCTAGTAGTCATTATTTACATCAATTCAAAGATTTATGATTGCATCTCATCGTGTTGTTTCATGATTCTTTCTTGTATTTCATGATTGCTTGCCTCTATCTTTTTTAGACGTGCTAAATATTCATCTCCCATGATTTACAATGTTAGATTGTTTTGAAAATTTTATTTTGAAAAAGAATATCCTATTAGAGAACCCATAAAATGTGAAAAAGACCTTTATTTTGCCCTTTCACCCTTATGCAATGCATGTATGAATGCACATATACAAATAAATGCAAGGATGAAATTAGCATAATATCAAAACCAAAGTAATATGAACAAATAAAGAAAAGATAAAAAAGATGAGAAATGAACTGGTATAAACAATAAAAGAATTTATATGAGAAAAATAAATATTGCCCCAGATAAATTTATGAGGCTATTATGATGCCCCTTGGGGCAAATAGGCTGGCCTTGTTACTAGTGATGATGTACGCATATCATCTCCTGATCTGCACGTCTAGAACATGTAGCTAAGGCTTCAAGATGCCATGTAAAGTAAAAAAAAATCATATTACAAATGACAATTCTTGTTCATCATTATTTGATATCTGGAATAAAAATAACAACAACCTCTAAGGTGAAGCAAAAATCTTTCCATAAGCAATGATGCCAACTCATTATCACTTCATTTGTATGCTCATAACATAAAATAAAAAGGAAAAAGATGAAAAGTTTTCCCTATGTGTTCCTAATTTAATAACCTCTAAAATTAGGTATGGCTCTAACAGGCTAGTTAGTATGATCCACTATATGAGGTTTAGGTTGGACCTCTAAATAAGTTCTCAAAATGCTTCCCAAATCTAGAAAAAACTGATGAGGTACCCTAATCCTTATCCATTGCTAGTTTATGTCGAAAAAGGTTCAATATGAGTACGAGTATCTTCCATGCCTGTGATGAGGCTAACACCTTGGGTTGGCATAGGAATTTACACTTGTAGGTTTTTCATTGGCCTAAACAAAGACTAACACCTCAAAAGGCATAGTTACTTCACCCATTCTAAAGTAATGGGTAAATGCCTCTTCCCTATGCTTGAAGAAGACTGTAATAGTATGCATATGCATGGTGTGTGTAGGAGAACAAATAAACCTTTTAGTACTTAACTTTTTCAAAAAAAAATAAAAACCTTATACTAAATTCCCCTAAAAATAGCATTGCAATGGAAACAAAAGGGTTAGTGAAAAATATGAATAATATGTATCAAAATTTCCATATAAATCAAAATCAAAATAAAAAAGAAATAAATTTTGTTTTGAAAAGATCGAGAATTATAATTAAATGCCAGTTTAGACTAAATTAATCAAAATTTAGTTAACAAGTTATTAATTTTAGGCATGTCTTTTTAGCAGTCCCTAATAGAGTCACCAAGTTGTCACAAGATGGCTCAGATACTCATAGGGACCATATATTATTATTATTATTATTATTATTATTATTATTATTATTATTCTTTTAGAGGACCAATTAGTCGATAAGAATCGCTTACTTGACTTAATCCTAAATAGTCATTACAAAATGACCATTTATCTTAGAGTCACCACTAATCTATTTTGGCTAAGTGAGATTGGTCAAAGGCTAGGAGACCCTTAAAAACCAACTTTAAGGTCTACATGAATACTAGAGATCATATGAAAGGTCTAGGAATTGGTTACAATCATGAGTAAGGATCAATCTCTCTCATGATGCCTTGCGATCGATACTCTATTAATTACATGTTAATTTAAATTTTAATCTTTATTCATTTTACAATTTGATACTTAAACATAATTCCCATGTATTAAAATAATATTCTAAATTTATTTTTCCATAGGTTTTAAAATTTTTGAAAATCAAGTTATCTTTCAGTATTCACATAGAGTCGAAGAAACATGAAAGGTCAAGATATCTTCCACAACCCATCAAAGGAATGGATGAACATAAAAGGTTTATTTAAAAATCAAAATATCTCACATACCCTACCAGAAGACCGGAGGAATATGAGAGGTTTTATTTCATCAAATTTGAAAAATCTTAATTTTCAATTTGAAAAGTATATCTCATTATTTTAATCACCCATATAACCCCTTTCATATTTTGGGAAAAACTTCACTTATTTTTTTAACTAGGAAATATTGCCTTAATTTTCTAAAATATTTGATTTTATTAAGAACATTAATAGAAAAACTGCCCTAAGAATCGATTTAGATGAAATGTTCGAAGACTTGATTCTTAGAAATTAAATTTGGTTGATAAGACTGAAATGTCCTCTGAAGTACCTTTGACTTGGAAGTATCTGGTAACTCTAAAGAACTTGTTTTTTACACTAAATTACTAATATGCCTCTAAGATATACTTCGACATAAAAGTATCCTGATAATCCTAAAAGACTTAAAAATAGTCTTCAACAATGAACCTATCCTTAATGTGTACCTTCAACATGAAAGTATCCCAATAATCACATAGGACTTGGTTTTAATCAAAATTACCAAAATACCCTTAAGTTACCTATATCTTTGACATAGAAGCATTCTAATGATTATAAAGGACTTGGTTCTAAAAAAAATTACTAAAATGCCCATTAAAATGCACCTTCAACATTAAGGTATCCTAGTAAACCCTAAAAGACATAGAAATGGTAGGAAATAACCTTTTTATCCTAAATGGGTAATTTGGATATCAAAGTTACCTAAAATGCAAAAATTACAATTAAGCCCCTAAACATTTTTAGAATTGGATTTCTCACCCTTCTAAAAAACTAAAAGAATACAAAAATGGTTTTTAATGCACTACACTCTCCAAAGGATCAGAGGAATGCTAAAAAAATCAAAATGCCCTAAATTTTAAATGTTTGAAATGACCATTTTAACCTAAAATGCTAGGTTTTCCTAATAGTCCTTAAACTTTTCTAAATTTACAAATTGATTCCTTCATAATTAAAACACAAAATTAAATATCAAACATATCAAAATCGACACAAAAATTTACCAAAATTCATAAGAGAAGTTTGGCCAAGCATATTGGCCTTGGAACAATTTTTTTCAAGTTTTACAAATAAGTCCCTAAACTTTTTAAAATTACAAAATGGTCCTAAAAAGGTTTAAAATGTATGATATGCATCCAAACATGTTAACAATGCATGGAAAATATCCCTAAGGGTCTACCAAGCATTTGGCCAAGCATGAAAACTCTTAAAGCAATTTTTTCAAATATGTAATTTATTCCTTAGATTTTGCATATTTACAAAATAGCCTAAAAAATAAAAAAATTCATAAATAAACCCTTGTTAAAATTAGCCAAGCATGGAAACACCTTTCCAAGGCCTTTGAAAATTTGAGAAAATTATTTTTAGGTCTGACAAATTTTCAACATGGCATGAAAATTTATCCAAGGGTAATGATGATTTTCAGTCAACACCAGTAATAATCAAAAATAATTTTTTTCATCACATATTTACATGAATCTCAATATAAATATATGTCCTAATTTTAAATATGCAAGAAATCGTGGAAAATAATAAGCATATCAACATACTTCATTAACAATCAACATAAAAATGCCAAGGAAAATAGTACAAAAATATATTCATATGAAAATAACATCATTTCCATCAACAAACACAAGTTATATTGATAAAGATCAATTTATTGGTAATAAAGATAAAATATAACAACAAAATCAAGAAACTTGGATCATGACTTTCATACTTGCCCTTTCAACATGGATTAAAATCCATGAGCACAAGTAATCATGAAGCTCAGTAAAAGATGAAATTGACTAAAAGGAACAAAAATCATAAGTTTTCCAAGTGAATTTACCTCAAAGGCTTGAAAATTTGAAAAACATAAGACTTTTTGGTTTTATTTTATTTTACTTTTTTTCTACAAATGCATAAGTTCAAAAAAAAATCCTCTGCATAAGTTCAAAAAAAAACATCTTCCCCTTGTCCAAAAATTAAATTTTAGAACGATTTATGGATACATTAAGCAAATGTACCAATAAAAGCCTTATTTCTATCAATACAAGATATGGAACTTTGAATTTTGGTGACATAGAGGCCCTGTATTGATACGTAAAGCCTATGTATCGATATATGCATGTAAAAACGTAAAATTTATGCACCTTTAACTCTTTAAACCTCTTATTTAAGTTAACAATAATGGGGAACCAATCAATGCCTATTCAAATGACTTTGATGGTGCTTAAATGATGAACTAATGCCTTGAATGTTAGCCTAAACAAAATATGATGTCTATAAATGCCCCATTTTATCATTACTGAGTATTAAGAATAAGACAAAGATAAACAGACACCATTTTGTCCAGGGTAGGATGATGCCCTTTGAGTGCTTGCAGAAAATGAACTCTAATTAATATTTCACCATGATAGGTGCAATTTGTTGGCAGCGATTCTAATAAAGTTTATAAGTTTCTGTAGGGTTTAACCATCCTACTAGGCTTTTGGGTTTTCTAGGTTTTGACCCCTTAGACAGGCACCGGTTGATATGGATTTTGACTCGATAGGTACTTAGCTCTTTTTAGACAAACTCGACAAGTGCCTAACTCTTTGTAGACAGGCTTAATAGATGCCCAGCTCTTTGTACATAGACCCGACTAGTGCATAGCTCTTTATAAACAAACTCAACATTGGCCACCCTCACTAGGCAAAGTAGTTACGTTGGGCTTCGACTCTTAATATGGGCCAATTTCATTAGCCTTACTACATGGCTAACTAATATTTGGCTTGAATCTCAAAATAGGCTGACTTCACTAGGCTTACCACATGGCCAATTAATTAGGCTTGACTTTTGGTGTAGGCCAATTTCACTAGGCTTACCATAGGGCCAACTATACTGGGCTTGACTTTTAATATGGAACAACTTCACTAGTTTACCACATGGCCAGCTATCTTGGGGTTGGCTTTTGATATGTGCCAACTTCACTAGGTTTACCACATAGCCAGCTACATTGGGTTTGACTTTTGAGATATGCCAACTTCACTGTGCTTACCATATGGCTAGTTACATTAGGCTTGACTTTTGATATCTTATAAAATGGCATCCTATAAGGTTTTCACAAAAGGAAACTTATGAGTGATGCATAAGTTGTGTTTAAATGCTAAAAATGATACAAATGTTGTTAAGATGATACATTTTGGAATGCGTGCATTAATTGTCTTTTCATGTGAATACGTACTGCCATTGTGACAAATGAAAAGTTAAAAGGGTAGATTTCACCCTTTCATCTTATATGTTGGCATGAATTCTCCTCAAGATGGCTTACCCTTATTAGAAAATTGTTAAACCCAATTCAAGTCTGTATCAACTTTATTGTCTTGGTATCCTAACACCTTGCTAAAGAGTGGTTCACTGATATTTATCTTTTAAGGGTGGTTTTGCTAATAAAAGTACACATAAGATTTTTATGATAAACTTGGGGTTTTAGCATTTCCTTGCTCTAGCAAGATCCTCACTCTTTTCAATTTCAAAATTTATGAGACATCATGAGTTTGCTTAACAGAACATGAAATGCAAAATTAGTGTTTATAGATCAAGGTTGAACTCTTATGTTTTCATGTTATAAGAGTTCTCATTTTTATGTTTAAAGCATGCATATCCCATGTGCCAAGAATTATGTTATCCTAGCATTAAGAAAATTAAACAAATCATGCCCTAGAGCAATATTTTTTTAGCATTAAAGGTAAGAAGTTATCAAGCTTATATCCTTAAAACATGTGATGTTAAACCTTTTGACAAGTGGTGATCACCCTAAGGACATTTTGAGTAAGACCAGAGGCAACCTTATTTAAAATAGTTTTAGGGGTTGATGCATAAAATTGATTGTGTCAGCATGGTAAGGTTAGTGGCTGGAATGTGTCCATGATCAAGGGCTTGTTAAGGTTAATCCAAAAAGGTTAGGGCCTAGATTGGTTGATATGGTAGGTTTAAGAGTCAATATTAAGTTATTTAAAGCCAGAACATTTATGACTTAATTAAAAAAAGACAACTAGCACTCTTTAACTTGAACTCTTGAAAAAGTGTCACTCTTTCAGTTTCTAAATAACATAGTTTGATGCATGCTAATCTTGGTCGGTGATTACCAATTCTCACAAGATTAATTTGGAGGGCTTTTTGGCAAGTACTGGCCCTAATTGATGAACATGAATTTTAGGAAGTAGTTGGGTGGAGATATCAAAGTTCAGCCTCTTATTTTTATTCCTGAATAGTATAGATATCCTAATACAAAGGATGTTTTAAGTGTCTCTTGGCTAATAAAGGTAATTTTTGCTTTATGGCTATTTTAGGCAACATCAATGGTTAACTCAAAATTCTTAGATTTGCTTTAGATTGCCATTTTTTAGGTTTTCGCCCTAGAGCCTCTTTTTTTTTTCATTTTTGATTTCATTTTTTGATTGTTTGTTGCATCATACTTTTTAAGAAGGCTTAAAATTTATCAAAAGAACAATTTTCTAAAGATTGGGTTTATTAGTTAAATTGGGCATGCTTAATCGCAATAAACTTTCTAAAGACTTTAATGTAGGCCAAGGTTCATGGTTCTAAAGAAAGGGTATAAAGTGTGATTGGACCAATGATCATTTCTTTCTATAAGGCCATCCATTTCTTTTACTCTTTAGATGTCTTTGTTTCTTGATCTTTTATTTTGTTTTCTCTTAATTTAGCTTTTGTTTTTGACTTTTTGTTGTTTTGACCACTTTTATTTTTCTTATAGGAATCTTGGATTTCAGAAACTTGGCGCATTTAGTATTTGCCCCTTGACACAGGCATTTTTGTAATTATAGATTGGGATATCTATCCCTATGTCTTTTAGAAAGATTTTCACTTTACCCCCTTGATGTAGAAAGTGATCCTTGATAAGGGTTTCAAAAGAATGATTTCATTAGGAAGGTTTAGGAAGGGGATTGCTTTCATATTTCATGAAAAGATGATGAAAGATGGCCATTTCTCATTTCATACATGACTATACAAATTAAAGAGTCATTCTTCAGGAAAAAGGTTCTTTCAGAAACATCTTGAACATTTTAATCACATGATATCGCATTTCCTTTTTTTCTTTTTACAAATGCATGCCTTGATTATCCTTTTCTCTCTAAAGTGATGGGTATATTCCTCAAGATCCCTAACTTGCCCTAGCCACAGAAGAACTTTACTTTTGGTTTTTCATTCAAAAATGAGTTTAAATTATTATGAGTCTCGTATTGGCCTCCTTTTCTTAAGAGATGTGAGAAATTAATTTTAGAGATGGAAATGGAGTATTTCAGCTTTTAATCCTTGCCATCTATCACCTTGGTTAAGTATTTTTCATTTTAGAATGACCCAGGTAAAAACATGTGAGATAAAGGGAAAATTCTTTGCTAAGTAAGTCAGCCCCTCAAGTTGATCACCAATTTTATCAAGACTATCCTTGTTTTTGAAAAACCTATTATTAGACTCAATATTAGATAGTAGTCATACGGGGTTTTATTTCCAAAGAAATTCAAAACTTAAAATAAGAGGCATGATACATGTAAATTAAATGTTCATTTATTTTAGGTCAAAGTTCGTATTTCTACATAAATGAAAATGTGTATAGAATTAAAACTAAAATAGAAATTGCCCCTGGTTGGCATACTACTTGGAGAACAATACCCCTAAATTTGATGCCCCTCATAGGCATCCATAAGTTCCTTAAACTTTGTTTGATTTGCATTAATTATAGCTTAGACCTTGTCTTTGAGTGCATCATAATCCTCCATGGCATGTCCTTTCACCCATTTTTGATACTCACATGTAAGATAGGAGTTGCACCATTCTAGATATAGAGGCTTTCTAGCTTTGCACTAATAGTGGTAATCATTTAGCTTCAGACAAGCAAAAGAAAGAGCTTCGTGTAGAAGATAGGTATAGAATGGTACACCCTTGCCCTATTTCTCTTACACTTTTGAGAATAGTTTGAACTAATTTCCAAGCTAGCTTTGATTTTTAGAAAGTAAAGTGAATGAGCTTGCATAAGAGGTGTTGGAACATGTGTCGTAGTATGGTCTGAATGCGAATCTTGACTAATCGACTTAAAAGATTGGTGCACATGTCGTTCCTATAATATCTATATATCATTATTCCTTATTTATAGGAGCCATTTTTTATATCTAAGGACTAGGTTGTCAAAATGAATTAATCACTTTACTTAACCCTAAATAGCCATTATGAATAACTATTTATTTAGAGTCGCCACCAGTCTATTTGGGCTAGGTGAGATTGGTCACCTATCAAAGGTCATATTTTAAGGGTTACAAAACCCTTAAAAACAAACTCTGAGGTTTGCAATTGTATCAAAGATCACAAAAAAAAAGGGCTCAGAAGTCAGTTACAATAATGATTAAGGATTGATCCCTCTTATGATGCTTGATAATCAATACCTTATTAACCATAGTTAACTTAAATTTTGATTTTTAATCCTAATTAAATATATAGTATCTAATTATAATTCCTAAGATAATATATTAAATTTATTATCTCATATAAGAAAATCAGGTTTTTAATATTTTTGAAAATAAAAACTTTTTCGTATCCTATCAGAGGATTGAAAAACACAAAAGGTTTTATCATTCACTTTCATATCCCACTAGAAAGCCAGAGGAATACAAAAGGTTTTAATATATCAAAATATCTTTCGCACCCTATTGGAGAACTGAAAAAATATGAAAGGTTTTACTTTTTAAAATTTGAAAAATGTTAACTTTCACCTTAAAAGCAATATCTAAGTATCCTAGTAACTCTTAAAGACTTGGTTTTAATGCTAAATTACCAAAATCCCCTTAGTATATACCCTTAACCTGAAAGTATCTTGGTAACCCTTAAGGACTCAAAAATAGTCTAAGTAGTGAATCTATCTGTAGTGTGTATCTTCTACATGAATGTATTCTAGTAATCATATAGGACTTGGTTCTAATACAAAATTACCAAATTGTGCTTAAGCTATATCTTCAATTGAGAGTATCCTGGTAACCCTAAAGGACTGAAAAATGATCATAAAAGAGTAAACCTATCCTAAATACACATTCAACATAGAAGTATCCTGGTGATTATAGAGGACTTGGTTTTAGGAAAAATTACAAAAATGCCCTTAAAGTTGTATCTTTAGCACTAAGGTATCCTAGTAACTTTAAAAGGCCTAAAAATGATAAAAAAATGACATTTTTACCCTAAATGGGTAATTTGGATATTAAAGATGACTTGTAAAAATTGCAATTAAGTCTTTAAATGTTTCAAAATTGCAATTCATACCTTACTGAAGGACTAGAGGAATATAAAAGGTTTTAATACTCTCTACACTCCATTAAAAACTAGATGAATGCTATGAATATTTCTAAAATATCTTAAATATCCTAAATATGTGGTTTTATATGAGAAAAGACCATTTTAAACCCTAAAATGCAAAGTTTTACTTAATAAATTCTAAAGTTTCCTAGCTTAGCAATTTAGTCCATACATAATTAAAACTTATAATTTAACATCAAATATATCACAAAAATCATGGGGATCATATCAAATGACACAAGATCAATTTGGTCAAACATGGAAACACCTTTCCAAAGCCATTGAAAAATTAGAAAAATAATCTTTTTAGTCCCTACAACTTTCAAAAATAACAAAATAATTTAAATAATCACAAAAAGAACAAATAAAATTGAATCCAAAGGCCACTAAAGGTTCAAGTTTTACTAAGTCACATGCCAAACAAGTATTTTTTAACATAATAATCATATATTTTAATTCTACCAAACTCAAATCAATATCATCATGTAAGAAATCCTAAAGAATAACACACAAATATGTTTTACTAACATATCGGCATGAAATTTCTAAGGAAAATAGTATTAACATGAACATATATATGACAAAATCAAAATCTTATCACAAAAATTAAGATCATATTGACAAACAACTTATTTCATGAACAAAAAATTAAGCTATTATTAAAAAAATTAAATATAATAACTAAATAAAAGAAATTTGTTCATTGCTATCTTGCTTTGCCTTTCAACATGGATTAAAAATCCATGAGTTCAAGCAAGATTTTAGCACATTAAAAGAAAGAAAATTGAATGAAATGAACAAAAACTCAAAATTTTCTAAGAATTTATACGTTATAAGTGTAGACAATGGTAGAAAATTTGATTTTTTTTTTTTGAAATGTTTTTGGTGTATTTTTTGTTTGGAAACACCATAAGCCATAAAATGAACTATCCTCCCCCTATTTATAAGAGGGAGGTTCGGCCAATGGGACAAAAAAATCCCCTTAGGCAAAAATTGTAATAAATTTTTTCTTATTTATTTTTCTCTTGACAATTATAATTATATATAAGAATGCATTAAATTAGGATGTACTATTAGCTATGACTCATCATTTTAAATGATGACCAAGATAAAATCATTTAATGGGATAGTTAAAGCTAAACTAAATTGGTTAGGAAAAATTAGAATCCAATTAGAATAGTTTCCTTGTAACTAGTTAAAAATCCAAAATTAAAATAATAATTAAAATTAAAATTAATAATCATAAACAAAATATTGGAAATATAATAATGAAAAATGTTGATTAAAAATTTGAAACTCGTAAAATTATATGAGAAAAATTCTTATGGATAAAAATTGATATATAAAAAAAATTCAAAACTCATAAATAAATTGAATTTTCAAAATCTATTTTAATATGAATTTAATAAAAATATTTGATGAATTTAAAAAATTTAAAACTTAGAAAAATCCCATAAAAAAATTTTACGAAGTTGAAGAACCTTACATATTAAAAATGAGAATATTTTCAAAAATAACTCTAATTTTGAGGAGAATAAGCTAAATTTAATACTTTACTCAAAAATAATAAAGATAAAAACTTGAATTTTGCGACAAATTCCACTAAAAACATTTTGGGAGTAAGACTTCATGGTATAATGAAAAATTCAAAATTAATTGGTAAATTTGAAAACTTGATACCTCATGGTATAAAACGCCAATTTGGATTTTTCTGAATATTTTTTACTTTTTGGAGTGCATATCAGCATAAATGCTATATGGGTATCAGTAAAAATATACGAGCTTCAATTTTTGAAACTTACAAAAAAATCTAAAAAATTTTCTCAAAATGGAAAATTTTATCATAATATCATCTGTTGACCTCTACGAAGATGATCGCTAAGTTCTCATTCTCGGATATTTGGGACTATTAAAAGCAAGGCTTGGACAAAATTAGGTGTATACAACATGTGGATGAACCCATTGTGATCGATGGTTAAATATAGGTTGGGGGTGAGGACAGAGTTTGAATGGATCTTCTTTTATTGCAATAACTTATTCCTCATATTTACCATTGGAGGTATCTTTATCAGGACCATCATTTTCTTCTCTTGACAAGTATCTTGGCATTAGTATCTTTGATTCTTCCCTTTTTATCCCTTATTTGATCCTATCTATGAAGTACTATATGTCTCCAAACTTTGAGAAGGTGTTATCAACCAACTTGTCATAAAAAGAGGATTAAACTTATGAAGCTATGGCTTTCCACCTACAAGTGTAGTCTTTATAGCTTTGTTGGGTTCCACTTTCATGCTCTAAAGAATCCACTGGTTAAATGCCATTTCTAACAAGTGCTCGTACTATTATAGAAATGCTAGAGCCAAATCTGTCCAGATAGATATTTGGCTTTCTTTAAGTCAGAAATACCATTTAGATGTTGCCCCTATTAAACTATTTCGAGAAGATATGGATTACTAATTTTTTATCCCCAGCATACTCAGCCATTTTGTGACAATAAGCGGTCAAATGCATTTTTAGGCATCCAAATCCATCATATTTCTTAAATCCTGGGACTTTAAATTTTGGTCAAATAATCACATCTAGGACCAATAAAAAATTTTTAGCCTTTTTGAATCCTCTTTTGTCTTCCATGGCATGGATTCCATCTTCAAATCGATCATATTTCTATTGTACTTCTAAATCCTAAATCTTCTAAATTGGATTTAGCCCTGATTGTTTTAGATCTAGAGTATCGAACAAACTAAAAATGTTTACTCCTAAGCCATGAACTAATTACAGAGCTATCGAGCTAAAGTGCCTATCTGATTAGGTGGCATGATTCTTTCCTATTGCCTTACCTAAAAAAGGTGGAAGGTGCAAGTTATTTTTGCATGAATACGAGCTTTGAAATGATTCACTCTCATCGTTAACCTCTTAAGAAGTTGACCATGCACATATACAAGTGAAATGATAAATGAATGGATGAATAAATGAGTCAACGATGCTGTGGGTGATTAATAAGATGTAAACAAAAGGAAATCAATGTAGAAATGCAAGAATTCAAATATTAGCTTCACCCATAATATTCCATGATTTCAAACATATTCCTTGACATTTTATTGATGTTTATAACACATAAAACTGAGTTTAAAAAATTCCAAAAGTAGCCAAACATTGATTTTGATGAATATTTCCCTATCTTGATATCCTAGAGCCTATAGACAAAATATTCTTTCATATTATCATTTGAAGCTTTAATCTCTCTTGTCGAGTTTTTTGCCAACCAAGGTTTTTGAATCAAACCATCTATCTTTAACGAAATATTGTATTTTGTTTTTAAAGTTAAAAGTTTTTAACGAAATGCCCAATGGCTCTACAACAATATTTATACCTAGCTTTAGAATCATATCATTTAAGAAATGATAGGCATCGAGGTTCAATGGTGCATATGAGACCAAGAAACTTTGCAATAGTACAAGGAAGATTTCCTTATAAATAACTAAAAGAAGGTCACAATGCCTTGATGCTATTTCCTTGGTTTTCTTTTGATTGATAAGCTAATTAGAACAGAGGCTTTCTCTAATGATATCTGAGTTATTTCAGGAGAATTATCTGTCAAGGTGGTTGAATGACATGATGGAAGGCTTCCTTAATCGATATCTCATTGACTTTTGACCCTTTAAGATACAAGCATTTTCTTAGTTCAACATAGAAAGCTGCAACCAACTAATCTTATTGCAAAATATGATGCATTTTACTGCACGATTTTAGGAGCGAGTTAGATCTTAGTATCGCCTAAGTTGTTTTCAAAGTTTTTTAAGTATTTATGGTGTAATAAGGTTGAGTGTTTTGAGTGGTATTATGTGAAAAGTTAAGGAAGTTGCATCAAGGTGGTAAGGACTAGGCATGGGGTATGACCTTGAGTCAACTCGCAACTGGATATCATTATTGACCACATTCACTTTTCTTTTTTTGTTCATGAAGTTCTTGATATCAGAGTCAAAGGATGGTTAAGAGGCGATAGAAGGGCATCCTAGGTTAAAGAATGGGTCAATTTGCAATGATATAGGGTCGAGACAATAGGCCTCAAATGTTAGCTAGAATGCAAAATTAGAAGGCTCTTTATAGGTCATATCAAGTTTTGCTACTTACATCTCTAATCTTGACATGGGTGCAGATAAAAATGACTCATAAGAGTAATCTGTCTTCAATTGATCAAGGTTTAAGATCATCCTTATCAGTTTTGAAAATTATCCCTTCATTTCTTGAACATTTTACCTAACCTTTCTAATAATTCCCTTCAAAGCACTAACATGCATTTCTAATGAGTTTGTTACACTCTGGCCAATTTGGCCAATTATAGATAATGATGCTTCTTTAGAGAAATCCCTTTCACCTTTAAAAAATGGATAATTGCTTCTACTATTTTTGCAAGATCTTTTTTCAATTCTTGAACATCATGCCTTAGTTGTTCTTGTATGCTTTCCAAAGTATTGACTCTCACTTCTAACTAATTCCCTATGTTACATCCCTATCAATGCAAACAACATATGGGTTTAGTGTCATGTAATGATCTATGCATGGTTTATACTAAGGAATGCTAAATAATGAATGGAAGATATGACATGTCAAGGATGTTTATCTATATATAAGTCCTAAATGGTATGAATGCCATGTAAAGTGTAAGAAAGGAATTAGGGGGAATGATGCCTTGATATCTCTTATGTTTTTTCCTTTTTGACCGATGACGTTCTTGTTTTTTTCTCATTTTTTAAAATTTTTTCTCTTCTCTAGCTAATGATTATCTTTTTTTTTTCTTTGACTTAAGCTTCTTAATCTTTTATTGAGAGAATATGATTATAGATAATTTTTTACAATGAAAATAATAGGAAAAGAAAAGTAAAATTCAATGGAAATTTTCCCCTAGAAAAACATGAAGGCACCATAACGCCCTTAGCACAAAAATAAATAACTAGGTAATGACTTGCATCTATGGTCATTTATTGCCAACATGCATTAAGCCACCAATTGAACAGCAAAATGATTTGAATGGGTCAACTATATTTGTTTAAAGGCAATGTAAGGGCCTTCAAAGGCTCATAGGTGACAACTGTTGGTGCCATGCCTTCCGTGAAGGAAGTTCGCACAACTTAAAAATATTTTTTGATTAGGAAATGTCCCCTAGAATAGAACTCTTCCATTTTTTGATGTGATAGGAGTGAGAAAGTTTGGATTCTCAACTCTTGACTATAAAAAAAGATTGTCAGACGAATCGCTCATCCAACTAGCCATGGGTGGCCACCATGAAGTGGATAACAATTGAGCCACCATTGATCATTTGGGCTAGGCATGATCGGATGCCTATTGAAATCGATATTCTGAGTTATGAAACTTGAGACATTGGTTTCATAGTCTGCACGATCAAAAGATTTAAAGATTAGGTTTGGGAGTTGGTTACGCGCAAGTAGGTATAAACCTCCTACGACACCCAAAATTAGTACTTCTCTAGCCATGTCCCAACGTCCTTCTAATTTTTTGGTTTTAACTTGTAATTATTTGATACAATCCCTTTTTTAATGTATGAATTTTGCATAAAATAGTAAACCTAGGTTTTAAAGAAAATTTAAATCTTATATGCACCTTAAAGAGGTGGGGAATATATAGGTTGCGACTAAAAATGATCTTTAAATTTAGTTTTTTAAAAAATCGTATATTCTATGTTAATCATTGGAGAGATATCAGCATGAAACATTGCTTTCGTGATTTTTTTTTTAAAATGGTTTTGAATGTATGAATGCAAGATGAACAACACAAGGGAAAATATGTTTGTAAGATGGAAAAGAAATAATATTGCATAAAATAAATCACATGAAAGAAGGAAGAGGGGAAAGAATGATCAAAATGTTATCTCATTATTATGATCAGTTATCCAAAAATAATCAAGTTGACAATTTTGGAGATGCATTATGATCCATTGACGAATCAAGGCATGAAAATCAAGTTTGGATTTTAAAAGGTCCAAAAGAAATCTAGGAAGGGAAAATTTGATTTTTTTTTTCTTGACAATTTTGAGAAAAGTGAGATTGACAAATTTAAATTGATGAAATTTGACTATTTTGTGACAATTTTTGAAAAATCGAGGTTGGAGTATCCCCTTAGAAGAAAGCTGTAAGTTTCAAGACCTTTTTAATCATAATTTAAATAGCCGTAAGTTTACGTTACAAAAAAATCATATTTTGATCTCTAAACGAATATTTAAGAGAAAAATTATTTTTTAATAGTTTTTTTTCAAATTTTAAAAATCTATTTTTGCAGATGATATCATAGTCAAATTTTTCATTTTTAGTAATTTTATGAGAATTTTTCATTAAATTTGGGAAATTGACCTTCGTTTATTTTAACGATTCCTTGGTGATATTTATGCCGATATGCACTCCAAAAATTTAGAAATATACAATGAAAAATTCATGTTGGCATTTTATACCGCAAGGTATCAAGTTACTTATTTTTTAATTAATTTTGAATTTTTTCACAATATCACGAGTATTGTACCCGTGAAAATTTTTCTGATAAAATTATTTCGAATTTTAAATTTTGGATTTTCATTTTTAACATTTTATAAATTAATATTTTAAATAAGATGTTTTATTTAATTCATTTTATATAATTTTAATGTATTTTTTAAAAAATTTTCTCGGTTCAATAATACGAACTTTTTGCTATCTATAAACTTTTTGGTATAGTTTTCTTTAATTTTGAATTTTAAAATTCTTTAAATATTCATATTCAACTACCATTAAATCAGTTTTTTCAAATTCATTTATTTGTTATGAATTTTAGAATTTTTTTCGTTTCAGAAATATGGAGTTTTCTACTCCATGAATTTTTTCGGAAAGATTTTTTTAAGTTTATAATTTTTAAAATTCCAAAAATATTATTATTTAATTTATATTAAATAATTTTAGAAAAATTCCCTTTACTTTATCAATTTTGCATTTTTCTTTTGAAATTCTTTTATTTTCGAAATATGAAGTTTTCTACTCTGCAATTTTTTGGAAAGATTTTTCTTTGTTTATAATTTTTAAAATTCTTTAAATATTACTTTTTCAATCCATATTAAATCTATTTTGAAAAATGTAATTTATTTTATGAGTTGTAGAATTTTTTCTATTACTAAGATATGGGTTTTATACTTTGTAATTTTTTTCGGTGAGATTTATTCGAGTTTCTGATTTTTAAATTTCTTTAAAAATTATTATTTAATTCATATTGAATTAGTTTTGGAAAATTTAATTTATTTTATGAGTTTTAGAATTTTTTCTGTTATCGAGATACCGAGTTTTCTACCCGTAAATTTTTTTGTAGGATTTTTCTGAGTTCATAATTTTCAAAATTCTTTAAATATTATTATTTAATCCATATTAAATCAGTTACTGATACACCAAGGTATTTTTGCCCAGGTCTAACCACTTTTCAGCTCAAACATGTTTTTCTAACCTAAAAGCCATCATAAAGCATCGCAAACCTTAACTATGAGCTTATGATCAGATTTAAACCAATTTTGAAAGCCCAAATAGATAATAACAATGGTCACTTTCATAAAATATATGGTTGTAAGAAGGTATGGCAGGCATATCTCTAGTTATAGGCTGTCATAGCCTTTCTACTCCCTGTTCAGCATGGCCAAGCCAATAAGAAAAAAATCAACTAGGCATAGTAGCTGGAGATGTCCTCTGGTGTAGAAGAGAAAGATAAGAATTGCCCTTGCTTTATCTCCTAAAGGCATTAGCTGAGCAATGAATTTAGAGGGGACTTCCAACTATCTAAAAAAAAAACCTTAAATCATTTTTTTTTTAAAAAGAAACTCTCCAGCAACTTCATAAAAAGACTCAATCCATTCCCAAAAAAATCCTCCAACAATTCCTAGTTCCAAAAACTCACCAAAAATACTATTCCATTACTTTTCACCCTTAGCCATCCTCTATTCTCGTAGCTCCTAAAAACCACCACTAAAAACCTTTAAAAACTCAACTTTCACACACTTTCACCATCAAAAAACTCTACTAGTAACCATATTACTAGAAACTTCTTTTTTTATCCTTTTCTTACTAAATAATATTAAAAAGAATAAAGGAACTAAGCTTAAAGTCACTATTTTAAGAAAGGAGGAAAGTTTAAGGTTTTACTAGTTTATTTTCTACCTTATTCCAAACATTTTCTATTTTAATCATCCACTTCATTATAGTGAGCCCTTTATGCCACCATGACCTTCCTAAGAATCTCATGCATTATTGTTGCCTTGGTTGTGGTAGTCTTAGGATCTTGATGACCTTCTTGACACCTTGATGTTGTTTGGATATATAAGCTCGCCATACTTCATTTTTATCATTACATAGCCTCTGTTCATGCATTTCTTGCGATGTTCCTTCCATATTCACATATCCATCTGATATTTAAATTAAGATGTTTTATGCATGTTCTTACATTTTCTTGTGTTTTAAGGAGTCTCGTGAAGTAAAAATGTTATCTTGACAACTCCAGCATCCATTCCTTTGTTTAAACATGTTTATATCATCTCTATGCACCTTGTTTGTCATTTTCTTGCATTTTTGCCACATATTTTCATGTTAAAATGTCATCTTTGTATGTTTGCATGTTTAATCCATATTTATCATTGTATGCATTGTATTTTGTTAATGACATCTCCGTTAAAGTGCTTGCTTATTTCCTAAAAATCCTAATTTTTAGAAAAACCACCAAGTTAAGTTCATGCTACCTTTGATAGGTAAAGAATAGCATGGATTTAATGTTTTTCATGAAATTGGTATTCCAATCTTAGGGATAAAACAAATATTTCAGCTCTGGATTCATGATGACACAAGTTTAAAAATGTTGTTTAAAGGATGACATAAGCCTTGATCTTGAGCCTAACACCTCTATGTCATGGTCAACAGGTTGTTTCATCATCCCAAACTACTCTAGGATTATGGAATGAACTCTTAATGCCAATGTCTTCTTTTCCCTATTTTATGGACGTTCGAACATCCATAACTCAAGTTTGACCCCCAAAGAACCCAAAAAATCAAATAGTCCCTTATTTCATCTTAGCAACATAGTTTAGACAAAGAAAGTGTTATGCATTTTGACAAGAAAATATTATGGATGTTGAAAATGATAATGATTCATGCAAGCTAATGTATAAATGTGCTTGAAATGTGTTAGGCTAATGATTC